>CM022299.1:370769253-370998321 GCA_011799875.1 Thinopyrum elongatum | reverse complement strand
CATAAATACCCCGCGAAGTAGAGCCGTAAGAATCAGGCTTAAACAAAGCCGTGCATTCTCTGTACACGCCAAGCTGCCAGCAATGGACGCAGCCGCGGCGGCCGCCGCGAAAGGGAGGGACGGCGAGGAGAAGGTGGGCGGGCACGCGAAGAGGGTATCCTTCACGGGGATGTTCCGGTACGCCGACCGCACGGACCAGCTGCTGATGCTGGTCGGCACGCTGGCCGCGCTGGCCAACGGCGTCTCGCAGCCGCTCATGACGGTCATCTTCGGCGACATGATCGACGCCTTCGGCGGCGCCACCAGCGACAACGTCCTCCACCGCGTCAACAAGGTGAGTTGAGCTCTCCGGTCAGTGGCCACCTTTCCGACCACCTCGGCCTCTCCTCGCCATCCGTGACAAGGCACGAGAACCACGTCCGTTCGGGTTACTCTGCTCGATCCAGCTTGGCCGATTCCATTTCTACTTCCGAGGAAGCTCCGGCAAATCTTGCTGCCGTTCTGCTTCCTCTGCCATTAGTTTGCATGCGCTTCCCGTGCCTTTTAATCTTCTTTCTTTCTGTCTGGAGGAAGAAACAAATTTGAAGATGTTTTCTTCATCTCCCAAGCATGCACGTTGTTTTATTAATTTTGGAGCCCAGTTTAGAAAGAAAATTTGCAGCGGCTTCACAATCTATCACGTTTCTGAAGCAGCTTTCGGATCATTCCAGTTTACTGCAGCTTGCAAGTTTAACAAAGAGATTTCACGTAGATTAGCATTAATTAACATAAGAGATAGGGGTAGCTGCCACCCACATGCTGGGATCTCTCCTTGATAAATAAAAGGATCTGAAGCTCTGCCCCCGAGATCCGTGCTGTTTTTTTTTCTTTCTTCTGAAACCTTTTTTTTAGAATATTCTTTTGTTTTGTTTTGAGAATACTCTATTCTGAAACTCTTTAACGGGATAGAGGTGATCCACACTGTCACGTTTGTCGCATTGCATTTTCTTTGTCACTGTCAGTTGGCCATCAGCATCATGGACACCAAAGAGAAAAAAACTGCAACAATTTCTAGCACCTGAGTTTTACCATAATATAGTTAGATTTATTTCCTTGCATATACTATTACATTGCTGCAAGACAGTAAAGACAGGAATAAATTTTCACCCTGTTATCATTCCTTCTTGCAGGCGGTTCTGAGCTTTGTCTACTTGGGTATCGGAACAGCAGTGGTCTCCTTTCTCCGTAAGAGCATGAGCAGACTTTGTCAACTTCACATGTGTTCGCACCACCTGCATCCTTGCTGCTAGTTACTCCCTCCGTAGAACTATAAGAGCGTTTTTTTTTTTTCGAAACAACTATAAGAGCGTTTAGATCACTAAAGTAGTGATCTAAACACTCTTATATTTCTTTACAGACGGAGTACTTAACATGACTGCTATCTTTCTTAGAGAAATAATGAGATTAATATATGTTTGACTAAACTGAAAAAGACAGCTGACACCCTACTAATATTTCAAAATTGCGAGATGTCCTCATGGTGCAAACTCCAAGTTGTGTTCCTGAAATTCTTGTCCAAAGAGTATAGCAAAACAGAGTATAAGAAAAACAGTGTCCGCACGTTTTATATTTCAACTGAAAAGTGACACACGAAGAAATATACTGTACATAATTTTCTTTACATAACGCAACTGAAGGAAATTATAAACAGAAGTCATATAGTTCTCGTGTCAAGGTAGAATAACTGTCAAGCCCTGTTGTCTGTGCAGAGGTGGCATGCTGGACAATTACTGGAGAAAGGCAGGCCACACGCGTTCGATCTCTATACCTCAAATCTGTCTTGAGACAGGATATATCATTCTTCGACGTAGAAATGACAACTGGGCAGATAGTTTCAAGAATGTCTGGCGACACTGTGCTAGTTCAGGATGCTATTGGTGAGAAGGTAAGGATTTTCTCCAAGTCAAATGAAGAGCGCATAAGCAAAAGTGTGTACATTCCATTCCAACTCATATAAAAACAACATAATTGACTACTGCAGGTTGGCAAGTTCCTACAACTTGTGGCTACTTTCATTGGCGGTTTCGTGGTAGCTTTTGTCAAAGGATGGCTTCTATCTCTTGTCATGTTGGCATGCATACCTCCAGTTGTAATTGCAGGAGGAGCAGTGGCAAAAGTGTTATCTACAATCTCTAGCAAAGGTCAAGCATCATACAGTGATGCAGCAAATGTTGTTGAACAGACAATTGGAGCCATAAAAACAGTAAGCTCAGTTTGCACATCAATTCAAATAATGGTAGTTGAAACGTTCCTACGAAAAAGGAGGATGTGATTTCATGAGTACTCACTAGTTATCTTGTTGCTATATCTGTAAAACAGGTTGCCTCTTTCAATGGGGAGAAGCAGGCCATCGGAGAGTACAATAAACTCATAAACAAAGCATACAAGACAACTGTCAAGGAAGGACTTGCCAATGGTTTTGGCATGGGTTCTGTTTTCTTCATATTCTTCTCTAGCTATGGTTTAGCCATATGGTATGGTGGAAAGTTGATACTTACGAAAGGATACACAGGAGGAGAAGTTATCAGTATCTTGTTTGCTATCATGACTGGGGCAATGTGAGTTATCCATCTTCAAGTGGAATTCATATTGTAATGATGCTTCACATTGCATCATTGGTATTGATAATTTCTAATTGTGTTGCAGGTCTTTAGGTAATGCAACGCCTTGTATGACAGCCTTTGCAGAGGGACAATCTGCAGCACACAGATTGTTCACAACAATCAAGAGGAAACCAGAGATTGATCCTGATGACAAGACTGGTAAGCAGTTAGAAGATATCAAGGGTGATGTTGAGCTGAGAGATGTACATTTCAGCTACCCAGCAAGGCCTGAGCAACTGATATTTGATGGATTCTCCTTGCATGTGTCTAGTGGCACTACAATGGCTATAGTTGGGGAGAGTGGAAGTGGTAAGTCAACTGTGATTAGTCTTGTAGAGAGATTCTATGATCCACAGGCTGGTGAAGTTTTGATTGACGGGATCAATATCAAGAGTTTACAGCTTGATTCCGTAAGAGGGAAAATTGGTCTTGTTAGCCAAGAGCCCTTGCTCTTTATGACCTCAATTAAAGATAACATTACATATGGCAAAGAAGGCGCAACAATTGAGGAGATCAAGAGAGCCGCTGAGCTCGCTAATGCAGCAAATTTCATTGATAAGCTGCCCAATGTGTGTCAAAATTTCAATAATTTGTGCTAATCCAAGTTCTTCCATTTTAGTTGAGTGCTAATATTTTATTTTTATTTTGTACCAGGGTTATGATACAATGGTTGGTCAACGCGGTGCTCAGCTTTCAGGGGGCCAAAAGCAAAGGATCGCAATTGCAAGAGCAATCATTAAAAACCCCAAAATACTTTTGTTAGATGAGGCTACTAGTGCATTGGATGTGGAGTCGGAGAGGATAGTTCAGGAGGCACTGAATAGGATCATGGTGGACAGAACGACGCTTGTGGTTGCTCATCGTCTAACTACTGTCAGGAATGCTGATTGCATATCAGTTGTTCAACAAGGAAAGATAGTTGAACAAGGTCAAGATTCCATTCTCATCGCTCACCTTTTATTAATCACTTCTTTGGCATATTTTGACTAACCTGATCAATTTTCTACACAAATGAATGTTTCGTATAGGTCCCCACGATGAATTAGTAGTAAACCCAGATGGTGCATACTCTCAACTAATTAGGCTTCAAGAAAACAATGAAGAAGAGCAGAAAGTAGACCAGAGAAGATTGGATCCAAGGTCTAAAAGTACAAGCTTGTCATTGAAGCGATCGATTAGCAGAGGTTCTGCAGGGAATAGTAGTAGGAATTCTTTCAACCTCTCCTTTGGGCTTCCTGGCGCAGTTGAATTGCCTGAAGGAAATGATACACATGGGGAGAATCATACAGAGCAGGATGGTGAGGTTCCAAAGAAAGCTCCTATGGGACGGCTGGCACTTCTTAATAAACCAGAGATACTTATTATTCTGTTAGGATCCCTGGCTGCAGCAGTTCACGGAGTGCTTTTCCCAATGTTCGGCGTGATGATTTCCAGTGCCATTAAAACTTTCTATGAGCCACCAGATAAACTCAGAAAGGATTCTAGCTTTTGGGGTTTTATGTGTGTGGTGCTGGGTATCATTTCGATAATCTCAATACCCGCAGAGCTCTTCTTGTTTGGAATAGCTGGAGGGAAGCTTATAGAGCGTATCCGTGCCATGTCATTTCGAAGCATTGTGCACCAAGAAGTCGCTTGGTTTGATGATCCTAAAAATTCCAGGTTTGTTACAGTTTTTCGCTTGGTTTCTTCTTCCTCTAGAATCTGTGAGCTTTACTTTTCGGTACTAACTGCCAAATTATATCTTACAGCGGAGCACTTGGTGCAAGACTGTCAGTTGATGCTTTGAATGTACGGCGTTTAGTGGGAGATAACTTGGCCTTAACGGTTCAGATTATCTCTACACTTATCACAGGGTTTGTCATTGCTATGATAGCTGACTGGAAGCTCTCTTTGATCATCCTCTGTGTGATTCCATTAGTGGGTCTTCAAGGTTATGCCCAAGTGAAGTTCTTGAAGGGTTTCAGTCAAGATGCCAAGGTAACCATCAAAAGAAGCCATTAGGCTGTTTTTCTAATGATGTGATCTTTTGCAAATAATTACTAAAACTAAATGATACTCCATGCCGTTCCATAAAAGTTGTAGGACAGAAGTTTCTTGTGATATATTTCATTAGCGGGTCTTCTGTTAGAACCACTATTCTATTGTAACATATTTAAAAGGTCCAACAAAAATTCTGCCTCTGTGCAAAACGGCACATTTGGGAAACTGGAGGGAGTAATTAGTAGAGCATTCAGTTTCTAACTGTGAAGCTAGAACTACAATCTAAATACATGTGCTTTGCCACCGGTAAAAAGAAACTGTTCATGTTAAGCCATTCATCGGCTCAGCATGCCTCAGGTCTCCCCTACGCCGTCATCCCATCCGACTTCTGCCTTGGCCGAAGTCACGCCTCCACATTCTTGCTCAGCTTAAAACCTTACTCTGTGCCCTTGGCTCCACAGTGACACCTAGTCGTGCTTTCTTTTTGACCCGTGCCATGCTCCAGTTTTGTCTGAGAATTTTTAGGAGGTGGTCAAATTAGTTCATTAAGGTCGATGTGTTCAGTTAATTAGCTTGTTTTTATTTTTTGTTATAGATTTTTAGCGAGGTGGGAAACATGGGTGTGAACCAACCATTACAAACTCCCTTTTTTCTTAACACACAAACTCCCATTTATGTAACAGTAAGATAAGATGACAATTATTCAGTCAAGGCTATAAAGTGAAGTCATTTTTTTTAAATTTCACCGAGTAATAAGAATCTGAGTTTACTCTAGATAATTAGTTTTCACATTCTGAAAATTGTTATATCAATGATAATGAATTGCTGGTTCTCCAGATGATGTATGAAGACGCAAGTCAAGTGGCCACTGATGCAATTAGTAGTATTAGGACCGTAGCTTCATTTTGTTCTGAGAAAAGAATTACGAGAATATATGATGATAAATGTGAAGCCTCAATGAGTCAAGGAGTCAGAACAGGAATAGTTGGAGGCATCGGATTTGGTTTCTCATTCTTGATGCTGTACCTTACGTATGGTCTTTGTTTCTATGTTGGAGCACAATTTGTGCGCCATGGCCAATCAAGTTTTGGTGACGTTTTCAAGGTACGCAATTGCATTATTTCAGAAGTAATAATTATTTCTTCTTCATATTAAGTTTTTCAGTCTTAATCCCTCCATCCTTAACCAGTCACTACTTTCACGAGGTTCACATAGTTAGTCATACTTTGCAGGTTTTCTTTGCACTGGTTTTAGCAACTATTGGAGTATCTCAAACAAGTGCAATGGCCACCGATTCAACAAAAGCAAAAGATTCAGCTATTTCCATATTTGCTTTATTGGACCGAAAGTCTGAAATAGACTCAAGCCGCAATGAGGGTTTGACATTAGATGAGGTCAAGGGCAACATCGATTTCCAGCATGTCAGCTTCAAGTACCCAACCCGCCCAGATATTCAGATCTTCAGTGACTTTACCCTGCACATTCCCTCTGGCAAGGTTAGCCCACTTTTTTCTATCCAAATCACTATTGTTATATCTTCTACAGTGATTTACATATCAGCTTACTTTCATTGTGGTCTTATATAGACTGTTGCCCTTGTTGGAGAGAGTGGTAGCGGCAAGTCAACGGTAATTGGACTGTTGGAGCGATTCTACAATCCTGATTCAGGCACCATCTCATTGGATGGAGTGGAAATCAAGAGCTTAAACATCAATTGGTTGAGGGACCAAACGGGACTTGTGAGCCAAGAGCCTGTACTCTTCAATGATACAATCAGTGCCAACATAGCCTATGGTAAGGATGGGGAAGTTACTGAGGAGGAGCTCATTGCAGCTGCAAAGGCATCCAATGCGCATGAGTTCATATCAAGCCTTCCCCAAGGATATGACACCACAGTTGGGGAGAGGGGGATACAGCTGTCCGGTGGCCAGAAGCAGCGGGTGGCAATTGCCAGGGCCATACTGAAGGACCCTAAGATACTACTACTTGATGAGGCGACTAGTGCCTTGGATGCTGAGTCCGAGCGGATTGTGCAGGATGCATTAGACAATGTGATGGTCGGCAGGACCACGGTTGTTGTGGCTCACCGCCTCTCGACGATCAAAGGTGCTGATATCATTGCGGTTCTCAAGGATGGTGCAATAGTTGAGAAAGGAAGACACGAGGTGCTGATGAACATAAAAGATGGGGTGTACGCTTCACTAGTAGAACTTCGTTCAGGGTCATCATAATACCTAGGATCAGTTTTGGTTGCTATCTATCTGCACATTGTACATCTTCCCTGACCACCTTTTGTTGCTGTTTCGGTAATTGTGCCGCGTTATTCTTTGGGACTTGAAGAGGAATTCGAAAACTAAAATGAAATTTCTTGTGTCTATGTAGCGTAAGATTGTAATCATTTAGAAGGTCTTGTGCTTCTGATTTTGATTTTGATTTTGAAATGTAACATTTCCCACGTCGATGTGTAAATGAGTGTGATGTTCTGCTGTACATATTGCCTAACACAAATATTTGAAGACTGCCATGTAAAATGTGGGCATGTCCTGTATAATATGAAGACTCTACACGTCATCTTAAGATGTTATAGGTATCTTCTGTTTAGAAATTGATCACCCTAAGCCGCAAAATTTTGTTTTGATCATGCTACAGTTATTTGTGGGTGTCTGACAGGAACCAAGGCTTACCACCGCACCAGCTTTGTCGTTACAGTCGGGAACTCCGAACAGCCGCGCCTAGCGAGATCCTGACCGGAAAGCCAGGACTTGGGGACGGAGCAGCGGACTTCCCAGGCGGGTCGGCGGTACCTCAGGGGAGCAGCGCCGGGGGTCGCCGGCGCGGGGGGGCGGGGGGGGGGGGGTGGCGACGGCGCGAAAGCTTACTGGAGATGAGGGCCGCGGGGCAGGCGCGCAGCTGAGGGAGGGGACGAGACGGTGCGCCGGTGCAGTGCCTGAACAGTCTGTGCGGCGCACGCAAGGAAACTCTTCGTTCGATCCAGTCCCTGTGGGGTTCGATCGATCGATCGCACGGCCACTAGGCGCTAGCTCTTGTTCTGCCGATTGTTTGTGGTTTCTTTTTTTCATTCCGAAACCAAGCGAGTGTTTGCGAGTTGAGAGGCCTCTGATTATAGAATCTATCATTCTTAAGAAGTTGCTCCCCACTCTTTTCTATTTTTTTTAACATGCAGCTACTCTAACTCAACATACATGCCACGTCAGCAGCTTCCTCGACAGCATGCACAAGCAGAAACGAACAGCCGGTCCATGCATCTACCAACAAAACGCAGCCCAGCACGTATTGCTTTAATTACCTGGTTTGCTCATCTTCCCCGTTTCTCTCCGTGACTCTCGATTTCCCCACTAGAAACGCACATTAAATAGATGGGGGCAATCATCCACCTTCATCAGCCGTAGAGGGATCTGATTCTCCCTCCGCCATCTTCTCCATTCACATCATCACAACAACAATCGGGTGTCTGCACTGTTTCTCCAAATTCGTTGATTTCGCTCCCAGCGAGTCAACGCGAGTTGAAGCCCTTGCCGCCGTGAACATGTGCTGGGCGGGACAAATTGGAGCCCTCGCCGCCGCCACCGCGCCACTGCCGCGAACGCTTTCTAGGCAAACCCAAATCCCTCTACATGTACACCTTCATCAAGCCAAGTTGAAGACCCCACCGTGACTCATCTCCTTCAGGTGCGATGTTGTTGTGCTCTGGCTCCTCTTCCTGCCGCCGGCCTCCCCACGCCGGCCGTCAAAGCCGCTCCCTCATGCCGTTCCTCGGCTCTGAGTCCTCCTTGCGGCGCGACATCGGACGCTCCGGACGTGGCCGTGTCCCCATCGCGACCCCAATTAGTGCGGGATCCAGCAGGATGCCCTCAGGAATGAGCAGGACGCCGGCGTCTCCCGCCGCCACCATGGTCTGCAAGCCATCCCTGTCGCGGCCCTGAATTGGAAGGAGCAGGTCGCTGAAACTTACTATTTTATTCGCTGCAATTATTGTCCCTGCAGTTACTCCTCCGCAATTTTAGTTAATTTCTCAAGTGCGCACCCTCATCTAGCTTACAAATCGCCCATCACGATGCGCATGTCTGACGCCGGCCTTCCTCTTCTACTCTGCAGTTTTTTTCTCGGTTAAACATACAACCATGAGATTTCTCTCGAAAGACCAGGTATCCATGTTAAAGATCTAATTTTCATGTTCATGATCCTTTTTGTTCTTTGATTTTTCAATTTTCATTATGCCTTGAATTCATCGCAAATAAAAGAGCCTACATTAATACCTTCAATTCAATAACTCTTATTTTAATACCACTATTTACATTATTTTTCCAGTCCTGCATCCTAAACTGACGGAACTGTTACTTATACAGGTTGCACTTAGGAATTAAAGTTTGTTTCACATGCTAAGCTTTGCAGGTATTGATAAATGATATTCTTACCTTATGAATAATATTTTTTCTTCATTCTGGGCAGGCTAATTCATACCCAGTTTATGTTATTTGTCGCATTTACGCTCTCAGAAGAAACCTTTTATCTTAACTTTACTCTCAACTGATCTCTTAGTACAAATATCAGTTGCAACGCACAGGGCGATTTAATTGAAGGAAGCGATCAGTGTCAAAATCCAAGCAGTTCGCAGCTCCTTTTCTTTGTGCACAATTTTGTTATCTAGACAAGATATCAATTTGACCACCGATAATCTCATCAACCACTTTTACAGGTTGCGCATGTCACTATCTGTCCTAGCAAATGATCAACAGAATGTACTCATAACAAATCAGCTTGGCCCTGATATTTTGATACTGAAAGAAACTTTGAGTCTGGTACATGGTACGCTTTATCGTATGGAACGAAGAAACTTATCTGAAAAGTAGACTATTGCCTGCCTGTCTTTTCTTATGAAGCTGTACGTTTTGGCATGGCAAATTGGGATAATCTGTTTGGTGATTATTGAGTTATATGTTTGCCTATGTTGGTGTACAGCTGGTCATCTCGCTGATCTTGATCTGCCATCTCCTTTTCTCAGTCAGGTTTGATGTAGATTCAGATAAATAGATTTATGTAAAATTGCAGTCTTCTCATGTGATTTGCAGGACTATATATGGAGACAAATAAACTTGCCATGTATGTTCTCCACATTTGTGTAACAGTTTTATGTCGTATGGGGCTGGAGCATAGCATTGATTTCCTTTTATTTGACCATATGAATATGAATAGATGGTGATATTGGGTTGTTCGTAGACAGGCATCACTAACAGACAGTAGACTACTACACTTTCTTAATGAGGTGGGTAATATACATCTTCCAATTAACCAAATCTGTAGGATGTTAATGGAATTTGAATATAGTCCATATTTTACATTATTTATTATTATGGTGTTTTCTATATTTTTTATGTCTATGTAGTGATGCATTTGCTAAATATGATCTCAAAGGACTGGATTGACACCAACACAAATTTGCTCCATCATCTGATGGCTTTCACTATGGAATATATAGTGTAGTAGCTCTTTCTGAGATCATATTTGTACTTGCAGTAGCAAACCGATGTGTGACAACTAAGCAACAGTGGCATATTCATTTTGCAAATTATGATTCCTTCTGGCTGCTGCTTTCTACAACAATGAACTATCCATTTTGCTACTATATTAGCAATGCATTATTTTCATTGTAAGCAAATCAAAGCAATAATTTACTGCAACAACGTGAAATATATTGCAACCGATTCCCGCAGCAACGTGCGGGATATCATCTAGTTTCTTATGTTAAAGTGATCGGTTGCATGCCACGATACAATTGTGCCTTCTTCTGCTTGCAAATGCGCTTCTAGCATGGTCGTCCAATTGTCCGAAACTCAACTGATCCAGTTGCATGTCCACCTTGACATGCAGCTTCCACCAACCAGTTGCATGTCAACCCTTCATCCAAAACTCAACCGACCTAGTTGCATGTTCACTCGGGACACACAACTCGCCCTGGCCCATGTGCACTTTCACACTTGACCCGAAACTCAACCGACCCAGTTGCATGTCCACCCTCGACATGCAATTTGATCATTTTAGTTTTCCCATTTTTTGATTTTCTGTCGACCGCGTGACTTTTAAAATGGTCATCGTGTTAAATAAATGCATCATGTGTTTACAAAATGTTCATCATGTATTTTAAAAAAAATCATCTCATCCATAATTACCTTTTTTGTGTGTTTTTTTCTCCACCATGCGACTTTTAAAATATTCACCACGTTTAAAAAAAGCATCACATATTTTTATAAAATGTTCATCAAGTATCTTAAAAAATAATCGTAGATAAATAGTTTTGTGTGTATGTGTTTTTCTCTTTTTTTTATTTTTTTCTCCACTGTGCAAATCTTAAAATGTTCACCATGATTAAAAAAATCACTGCATATTTATGAATTTTTCATCATGTGTTTATACAATGCCCATTGTGTATTTTCAAAAATTATATTCACCTTATCCATAAATATTTTCGTGTGTGTCATATTTTTCATTTTTCAACTTTGCCAAACAAACACTTGATTGATGCATGCAAGTTGCTTTCTCATGTGCTAATAGAAAAGGAACAAACCATGAACCGTGGCCACGACCTCCGATGGGACATTTGGCCCTGTCAGTCGATGGCTCATTTTCACATTTTGGCGGTTCAGCAGCGGCAGGTATTATCTTACGCAATAATGATGGGGCCGTGATTTTTGCAGCCTACCGAGTGATTTTCAATTGTAATGATGCACTTGAAGCGGAGATACACGCTCTTATGCAAGGTATGGCCCTAGCTTGTCAGCATACAGAGCTTCCAGTATATGTGCAGTCTGATTCCTTGGAGGCCTTGTCCATCTTATCTGGTGACTCTCTTACACGGTCGGCATATGGGCACTTGGCTATGGAAATCAAGTCTCTGATGGTAGATCGAGAGTTTATTCCCCAAAAGCTTAATAGGTCTCAGAATAGGATAGCAGATTGTAATTACAGTCGTACTGAGTCATGTACCGCTGTTTGGCTTCAAAGAGGTCCTTGTATAGAGGAGCTCTTGCCAGTAGATTATAATCCTATTACCTAAGGAATAAAATTCCCATTTTTCCTAAAAAAAAAACCCATAAAGGTGAAAGTGGCAGGCAGAGAGAGGTTTTACATTAGCGGTTTTCTTTTCTACGCGATGTGCTAGATGTGAAAGTAGAAACGAGAGAGAGCAAATGATGGAACAATTATTTCATTGATTGAAGATTGGGGTATTTATACCCTCATTACAAGGCGGTTACAAAGGAGGCGGTTGCCAAAACATGGCCACCGACATAGCATGGATTTACAATTAATTAATTCCTAACACTCCCCCTAATCAATGCTTCTCTTTGTGAATATACATCATCCTGATAGTCTCCTCCTAGTATGTATTTGCCTTGAATGTTCATCATCTTCATCTTGAGAAATACTCCTTCAAAAACCCTGTGGGAAAAATATGAGGAGAATAGTATTTGATATGTTGTTAAAACTCCTTTAAACCCAGTGAGAAAAATAAGGAGAAAATGATACAACATATAATGATTATTGTCTCTTGATAACTCGTATGAGAAAAACCTTTAAAAAGGGAGAAAACTCATTGGTGAGTTTAGAGAACAATAAATATGCTTTGTATACTTTGCATTAAAAAACCCAATGGGGAAAAACTTGAAAGTATCGCATATATATGATCTTGAAAATATAATGCCTCATTAAAAACCGTTATGAGAAACTTTGAGAGAAAACTCATAAGGGAAAAGAGTGCAATCTGATATGCCATTGAAAAACTCCCTTAAAACCCTGTGGGAAAAATATAAGGAGAAAATGATATGACATATGTAGACACTTGTGTTTATATTGTCTCGTTAAAAACCTTTTATGAGAAACCATTAGGAAAAACTCATGAAGGGTAAAAGAGTACAATATATGCAATCTGATGATTGTTAACATGTTATAGTTTGCGAGAATACTCCCCCTATACTTTGCAAATATAGAGGATGTGTCATACCAATTCCATTGACATGGTCATGACATTGTGAAATAATATGTAGGATTCTCACAGTATTTTGTTTGAAAATTGTTTCCTCACTTTTCAACAAATCGTGAGCATAAGTAATTTCAGAGCATTGTGGTTATGGTATTGCTCTTCATATAACATGTAGTTATTGAGTAACACAAGTGGAAGCATCTTGATAAATCAAGTTATGTGATTCTGATGAATCTTAACCACGTGATTTTGAGTGTGGTTAATCATTCTACTGAGCCATGTATATTTTGCAATGTTTTAAGATAAAGCAATTACGTTAGAATGATAAGTGGAAGTAGCCGTAAAAGTCCATTTTGATGACTTCCATAAGAAGGCTATTCCATCAATTCAGTCATTGATATGGCATTGTTGGGATCAAATAAAGAGCCAATACCATTACATCATATCATGGTCATATCTTGATTTTCCTGAAGGAATTGTCCAAGATTTATTCAGAGCTTGAGATATAAGTTGATATTTCTTATATCGACCATATACCTTTGATGGGGGTTGCACTCCGAACAAAGATAGCAAATATAGTGTCAGGCCTGACATAGTTTGCAATTATATGAGTACTTTGTCATTGGTGAGATACAGAACTTCAGGTCCCGATATCACTTCATTATCACCCCTAGGTATGAATGGATTTGTACCCTATCAGGGGTAGTATGACCATATTACACGTCTTTTATTGGTATGATATATCCACATTGAAATTCTCGTATATGTTTTGGATATATGTAGATTGATATGTATTCTTGAGAGAATGCTCAAGTTGTAAGCTTAAGCTAAATTTGGTTGAATCCAAATTTTTCGTCTTTAGATGATTTTGTGTATGTTTACGTCTTATATAGACATTGATGATGAGGTCATCAATATACACTGAGGTGATGAAAGGAAATCAAATTTGGGATTCCTTTATTAAACATGTAAATAATCATCATTATTCGAGTAATTCTTTTGAAGAAGGAACTCATTTAGTCGGTACTACCATATGATTTCCGACTATTTCAAGTCATAGAGTGACTTATGAAGTTTTACACAAAAATTTGTTGCGATTTGCTTTTGGATTCGGAAGTATAAGCCCTTCAGGGACTTCAATAGAGATTTCCAAAATGAGTGACCCATATGAGTATGTAGTCACTGCATCCATTAACTGCATGGATAACATTATTTGTACTGCCAATTATATTTATTATCGAAACATAATTCCACTCATACCAAGAGGGTATGCTACATCATAATCGATGTCCGGTCTCTGCGTGAACCGTTTTGCTACATGCCTCGCTTTCTCACCACCTCATTGACTTTGTCTATGAATGAGAAGTTTTTAGTATTTCATATGGAAGATACTATAACACCCCATGTCATTAGCCACAGTGATCACTTTTGATAATGACAAGTTAGCTAGTTTAACAGTGATAATCATCATTTGCATCATATTGCATTTCAACTCCTAGTTCAAACTTCAATTAAATTCAAAGTGGAAAATAAAAGTTGTTCAAACACAGAAACTAAAATGTTCATTAGATAACAAATATTCTAGAGACAATTCTAAAATTGTAACCAACAATTAATAAATTAATTAAGTGACTCTAACAGTAGCAAAACAACATTGGTTAATACCTTTTTATTTGAATAAAATCCCTATGAAAACATTTGGACCCAAAACCTTTTTATATCACTGTTAAATATTGCACTGCTATTATAAGGGCAAGTTCCATATTTTGTAAAAGTCATTTGGTTTAAAAAGAAAAGACAAAACTGAAATAAGAAAAGAAAACAGAAACAAAAAATAAGAGAAAAGACCTAAATCTACTGTGCACTCAGGCCTGTTGCTACAGCGCGGCCCAGCCCACTCCGCGCCATCCCCCACCTCCCGCATTGCTCACTGCCTCGCTGTCGAACACCTCGCACCCGCACGCGCGCGCGCACCCGACCCCCCCCCCCCGCTCGCCGGTCGACAGCGCGTCGCCGCGCGCGCTGGGGATAAGAGCAGCTCCCCGCTCCCCCTGGCGAACCCTAGCCACCGTTTCCCCCCGCTCCCCCTCGTTCCCCACCTCGCCCGAGCGCCGCCATGACCGTGGTCCCGTGAAGCACGCGGCCACCGGCCCTCACTCGCCTTGCCGACGCGCTCCCCAGCTCCGCCGTCGTCCCCTACGCCGCCTGCTACCTCGAGCTAGAGCTCGGAGCCCCGGCAGCGACCGCGGTGACCTCATCTTCCTCCCCGGCTCCGTTGTCTTCATCGCCGGATTCCGCCGCCCTCTGACCACCACCGGCTTCACCGGGCCTTCCCAGCAACGTCAGTGAGCCCCTCCCTCCCCTCATTCCCCGCGCTCGATTTCGAGCTCTGGCACCCGCTACACCGTCACCCGATGCCCACCGCCGCGGACCTCGTCGCCGACGATCGTCCGGCGACCATTTGGTCCCTTGCTGCTGTCCATCCTGCTCGCCGTGCCTCGTAGAACCTCCCTAGCGCTTCGCCTCGTCCATTTGCACGCCGATGCGAGTAACACGAGCACCACCCGAACGGCTCGCCGCCGGCGTCGTCGTAGCGCTCGCCCCCGACCACCCCAGCTGCTCCGACTGCCGCCATCCGACGCGTCGTCGTCTTGCCGTTCGAACACGCCTAACGGCGCCCAAAATGGTGCCTTGTGCACGAAATCCGACCACACTCGAGGCCGCACCGCCGCGAAACGCGCTAGCCGACGAGATTCCGGCGAGTCGCCGGCCACCGCTGACGTGTGGGACCCCCTGTGTCGCTGACGGGTGGGTCCCGTTGACCCGTTGACCCCAGTCAACGCTGACTGGGCTGGCCCCTGTCTATGACATGTGGGTCCCGCTAAATAAACTAATTAAATAAATAAATAAACTGTTAATTAGTTAATTAGTAAAGTAAACACTCACTAACCAGCAGGCCCCACCTGCTAATTGGTTTAGTTAGATTAAATTAACCCTGTTTAGTTAGCTCAGTCAATGACATGTGGGTCCCACTGGACCCACCTGTCAGGTTTGACCTCGGTCAGCCCTTGTTGACCTGCTGACGTCACACCTGGGTCATGCTGACATCATCATTTACTATTCTGGATAATTCAAATTTAAATAAATAATTAAATTCAGATAATGATTAAATCTTTAGAAAATCATATAAAATAATCCGTAACTCCGATGAAAATAAATTATATATGAAAGTTGCTCAGAATTTTGATACGAATCCGAATACGTTGTCCATTCATCTGTCAGATGCCCCTAGCTACCTGAACATGGAACTTTTAAACTGATTTCGATAAATGAATAGTGCTCAACTTTAATTAAATAAATCCAAATAAATTCCTAAATTAACTAAATCATTTAGTTAGGCAGTAGAACGCCCCGGCATAGCATTTAGGCATGACATACATATTGTTTGCATTTTTGCCGTGAATTTACTATTTCTTCCCCCCTCCTTCTCTCTCGATAGACGCCGAGACCGACGACGTTGCAGCTGGGTACGACTACGCTCCAGACGAGCAGCCCGTTGACGACCCCTCTTTCTTGCCAGAGCAACCAGGCAAGCCCCCCCTTGAGCATCCAGATATCGCCCATTCCATTTCTCCTGCTTGCATTAGATTTTGCTACTGTTAATGTTTGCTCCTATTCTGATGCATAACCTGCTTTTGTAACCTGTTTATTGTTACCTTACCTGCCTATGTTAAACTGCTTAGTATAGGTCGGTAGTAAATCATCAGTGACCCCACCACCTTACCCTTGTTGCCCCTGCTTGATCATCAATGACTCGATCAATGTGATCGTCGACCAGAGACCGACACATCACTTCACCCCCTTAGTTGTATGACTCTGCATAGTTACTATCGAGTGCCAAGGGTGATACCTCGTAACGCACTCCTGATGAATACTCTGCAGTGTAGCTGTTCGGTCATGGTCATCGAGGGTGATTCCTCCTTCTCCACTTCCGATACGACTCTGTCGTGCAACCCCTCAGTGTGAACCTCGAGGGTGATGCCTCCTACGTTCACCCTGATGATTTCATCGAGTGGAATTTGCCGAGGGTGATTCCTCGGGTTTTCCCCCTTGGTGTTATGACCACACGGTTACTTTGACCTTTGTCACAGGCGGGTCGACCCTGATGGGTACCCGCAGGGGATCTATGATGTCGGGTGTGCCGGAAGGGCACTCGAGTGTGATATTGTGGCGGAGCTTCAGAAATTCTGATCGTCTCTGCGTGTTACTAAATCAGCCTATCGGATTTGGGTATTTGATCTGAGTGGGTCGACGTGCCCTATACGCACTACCACCACGCGGGATTATGGTTTATGGGGCCCTCTACGTCGTACGTTTCTCCCGAAAGCTCTTCAGACGTCACGGTTCATCGTGCGGGCTGATTGTCGGGATTGGGCTGGATACTTCACTGACGAATTCAGTGTCGCGCCTGCACCCCGACCAGCCACGCAACGCGCAGGGTGCCCAGGGCGATGGCCCAAGACCTCTGGGTGCATAGGTTAGTCCGGCGTGCTGACCTCTCTGCTGAGCCTAGGTAGGGCGCTGCTTCGTGTCGATCTCCCGAGGCCGGGTATTACCCAGCAAGTGTGTCCGGCCAGAGTTGATCGAGCGTGTTGGGTAACAGTAGTGCACCCCTGCAGGGATGAATAATCTATCGATAGCCGGTCCTATGGTAAAGGACGCTCAGTTTGTATATCCCGATCTACTACTTGAACTGGATACTTGTTACTTAATTGAAGCTTCGGGTTCGCTTTCTCGCTGGGAGTCGAGGAAGGATCTCTAAGCTGTACTTCAACATGTTTGCTTAATAAAATGCTATTCTACTCTCTTCTATTGCTGCAAGATGGTGGCTTCGTGAAGATGTTTGAAGATGCTAGTCTTCGATAGGACTAGGCCTTCTCTCTATTCTGGCATTTCTGCAGTCCAGTCCACATATACAGCCTTTCCCCTTTGATAATGTTGCATATGTAGTGTAGATCCTTGCTTGCTGAGTACTTTGGATGAGTACTCACGGTTGCTTTGCTTCCGCTTTTTCCCCATATTCCCCTACTTGATGATACATCAGACGATGGAGCCCCAGAGCCAGATGCCACCACAGGAGCTTACTACCAGGAGGGTCCAGACGGCACGTACTATTGGATCAAGCCAGCCGACCAGGAGTAGGATCGGAGGCTCCCAGGCAGGAAGCCTTCGCCTTTCGATCTAGAGTCATTGTTTGTGCTAGCCTTCTTAAGGCAAACCTTGCCTAACTATGTCTGTACCCAGATATTATTTGTATGACTGACTTATGTATTCGGATCCTCGTGATCCCTGGTTTGTAATATTGTGGATCTCCGTTTAATTGTGTTAGAGTTGTGTTGTGATATCTTCCCGTGAGTCCCTGTGCTTGATCGTGCATGTTTGCGTGTATGATTAGTGCACGATTGAGTCAGGGGCGTCACAGATACTTATGAGAAGTAGGTATTACCGAGGTAAATACCACTCGTTTGCAGAGCGAGTTCTATTCTTCATTACTTGCTTCCTTTTATGTGAACCAATATGAATGCAAGAGGCACTCTACCATGGATTTTGGTTCAGGGCGCAAAAGGTTTTAGCAATTTTGAGAAGAAATATATGTCGACAAATGTAGTCTTTAGTTTATATGATTCTGATGGAATCATTAAAGTTTGTGGATAATATATTTATTCCTTTTTAACTCCTTGTGATTTCCTACAACAAATGGAGTCAAGGTGTTTCGATGTCTCGGCAGAAAACATTTGTGCACATTTATGCTGGGCTTTGGATGTTGAGCATCCAGTGAGGTGTCTTTCAACTTTATGTTGAATTACATTTACTGGTTGAGGATTTGATTTCCTCTGTTTCCGCGAAAGCATATGAGAAGTTATATCTCATGTTGTCAGATTTTCTCCCAGTGTTGCTTTCATTTGGGGATAAGAGTGGTTTATCAGGTACCTCCACTCTTTCTGGCACTTTACTGCAGGAATATAGAATTTAGTAACACCTTGCATCAGTAAATGTATGTGGTAGATTTGCAATGTGTTGCAAATATATGATTCTCTAAACTTCAAGTTTAGATTCTTTGAGTACGTGGATATAAGGATTGAATGTCAATACCATTTCTAATCTATTTCTCGGCATTCTTTGTGGTACTTATCTCCCCCTAATGCCGGAAAATATCCTTATTGTTGATGCAATCAGCATACAGGCTATGAATAACTTTGTTTGACGGATAAATTGTTATTCCTCAGATAGATCCCTATTTTTTTGTGAGTGCCCATTGATGTACGCTGGAGTGGTGATATCGGTATGTAACCGAATTATCGCAGATGGGAAATACTTTGTTGATTTTCACGTAGTTACTACAAGGGGAAAGTAGTATGATATGCAGTTGGTATGATTTAGATCATACTTACGGTGTGTAGGGCCGTATGTCTCCGGCAAGAGGCTGGTAAATTTACAATTCTTTAAAAGTGGTCATGTAATTCATTTGACTATCTTTGATAAGAAATTTAGTTAAACCATTCTGGGTATGTACATAGAAAATTCTCGTGAAATAAGTTCAACGACATTGTCCATTTGAATGGGTGTATCCTTTGTTCAGGAGAATTTGCTCCTACTTTGATAAGTTAAGCAATTTATTGGGTAAGATCATGGTTGTGTGTGATAAGAGACACACTTAAAAACATTTTATGAATGTGTATATGAGTACCATGAAGTGTCTAAATTACCCCAGATAATGGTTCAACATTCCACATATATCTTTTGAATGTGTTCAAGAAAGAATAAGTGGCTTATTTAGAATTTTAATGTGAGAGTGCCTTAAAACTAATTTCCACTTTGGCACATGCGGTACACATATAATCTGATGATATGGGGAATTTGTAACTTGTTAAGTTGTGACCAACAGAATTGTTGATAATTTTCTAATCATCCCCAAACCAGGATGGATAAGTCTATCAAGACAGATATTTAATTTATTAATATTTAGAAAATTATTATGTACGCAATAATATTGAGTATGAATTGAACCATACTGTTAAATTTATTAAATATTGTATCCAAGGGATAGGATATTGGACATCCTACTACATGTAGTAGTACAAGTATAGGCTAATGACATTTCGGGATAATTAAGAGATTATCCGATGTCCGATATTATTGAGTGCAAATGAATTTACCATCCTTTTATTGCACTAGATTTTTGGTTCTCCTTCTGATGAAGATTTGAGAACAATCATTTACCAGAATATTTTCTGGTTGTATGGTTGCAAAATTTCAAATTTATCCCAATGAACTTATTTGCCCTTTTAATAAAATTGTGGTGTGGTTTGACTATATGTTTGATGGTTTGGTAATCATAGGTACCCTATTTGTATAGCCACACATTTGACAAACTTGAGAGTTGTCGTTGTGATCGCTTGAAAACGATCTATTCCCTATGAAGAGGTAATTCTGCCTTTGGTTGTCTTTTGGCCTCCACTTTACTTTGAATTCCTCATGGTTCTATTTTGTGAGCACTAAGTTGCACAAAATACTAAGCACTAGCAAAAATTACAAATAATGGAATAGAACCCGTTGGGTGAATCTGATGATTTTAAGAAATTCTATGTTTCTCCATCATGGAAAATAGTAATACCATCATATGAGGATGTATAGGGTATTAAGGGCTTTTCAACCGGATTTACATATGAGAATATTTGATCATGGGATCTCAACTTGAAGTTGATTAAATGACAGAATTGTGAGCTACGATAGACTTGAGGTCTTGAAAAACAAATGGGTGATCATTCGCGATGTGCTCATGGCAGCATGTTTATCCTAAGTGAAATATTCGATATGAATAAATATTCATCCATTATGTACTTAGTTTGAGAACTAAGTGACGTTGGTGACATATAAAATTCATATGTGCATATTTAGCTATCAATAGAATAGCCATGTGTTACATGAAATGATCATGCATTATTTAATTTACTTCTTGGAGTAAAAGATATATATGGATGAAATGATCTTGTTGAGCACAATCCGCCAAGGTGATGCTTGGTGAACATGTGGTGTAAACCTTCAATATAGTGCATGCGACGAAATCGTTGCTAATGTTTTGGGCTTCTTTCTTAAGGAAAAGATGTGACTTTAGAGTCACAACCAAAACATGGACTTTGTAATTTTTTAACATTTGTTAGTCACTATAAAATAACAACCAAAATGTGATGTGGATCTTGTAATAGTGTTTGAGACACTCGATCTTTGCTATAAATTATGGTCTCCACCTTGATGTATGGACGACAGTATCATCACAAATAGTAATATTTGTGTAATTTTCCACTACTTATTCAAGCAAAGTGATGCTTAAATAATTGATACTAGAAGAAAAATGCCATTTTAACATGTAAAATCAATATTATTATTTTTACTATGAGAGTAAATAATTTTAGTGAACAACAATAATTGCTTCAGAGGAGCAAATTTTATGATAGCTGATGCTGTACACTCATATGTGTAGACCTCAATTTATATAGGATAACACTTTGAAGATAATCACCGGATGCGGTGTAGATCTCGCAGTAATAGAAAACATAGTCTGACTTTTGTTAGTAGATGTTCATAATTCTATTACCTTATGTTATGCAAAATGTATGAAATCACTTTGAAGGTAATCATCTGTCAAAGTGACATGATGTAGACCTCACAGTAGTGGTGAATAATCTGCAAATGGTGCAGTAGATACCACCAATACCTTATGATTCACAAATAAAATTTGGAATAGTCAAATTAATATTGGAAGAGCACTTGAAGGTAGTCATCTTATCAAAATGACAAGACGTAGACCTCACAGTAGTGATGGATAATCTGCAAATTATGCAGTAGATGCCATCAATACCTTGTGATTCACAAATAAAATTTGGGCTAGTCATATTAAGTATGACTCATTATAATTCTTGTTTGAATGTGTATCAATGTTTGCATGAGCAAAATCCTATTGCAAAATTTTAGTTGTTGTCCTAAAGTCACATGTCATGGGGAATATTTGCAACAAAGAGTGATGATGTCTTAAATTCCAAAGGAATAAGATCTGTTTTAAGCAAAATGTTCTTCTGCAATAGTATTACTGAGGCAATACATATGGATGCAATTTATGTAATACCTGAAGACATGAGGCGTCAAATGGTATTTTACATGATACAAATAATGCATAATTATATTGTATGCTATTTAGAGAGACCTGAAGGCATAAGAGAGAAAATATGAGCCTTCCACAGGTAGCAAATTTAGAAGGAGCCTAAATGCAAAAAACGCCGAAAGGATAAGATATCCCCGATCCTTATCTCATGTTTGTTACTCTGACCATGGCAAACCACCGCCGTTCGTATAGTTACTATTCCCTGTGGGGAATTTTTCTAGACGCCGTCTCCATTGGTGGTCGGGAACTCCGGTCAGAGGGCACCGCGCCGGGAGGCCCAGGGCCGAGGACCGCCGACGCCGGGAGTCGCCGCGCGCCTCTGGCTGTTGCGGGAGGCCACCTTCGCGTCGGGCAGGACCAGGCTGACGGCCATGGTTGGTAGCGGGCGTCGCCGCGCTGCGAGAGCGCTGCCGCCGTAGACGTTGCGGCCGTGGCTGAGGGCCTGATGCCGCGGGAAGTTGCGCCGGAGGGCGCCGCCTCTTGGCCGAGTGCCAGGCAGAGGGCCGAGGCCTAAAGCCATGGTTTTGCCTTGTGCGCTGTGGCCTCCACGCTGCCATGGCGAAGGCCAAAGGTACTTAATCGATAGTATTTGTTGCGTACAGGATTGAAATCAGTAAAGAAAACACCTTTTTCTGTAGCAATTATATCAAAACATTGGTATGCTTGATCGTCTCGGAGAAGAGCGCCCGCCGTAAGAGTGTTTCTAATTTTTCGCTGATTCCTCTTGCATCTTCTCCTTCTCTATTCTTCCTGGAAAAAGACTTGGTATGTGCAGGAATTAAATCGGAAAAGAAGCACGTTGTTGGACTCCGATTTATTTTCTCGATGCCAGCGTTGTGTCCGGTGGTCAATGTTGAAGATCGCCGGAGTTGCATCTGTTCTTGTCGAGGACGGTGCCGTTCGTCGCTTCCTTCCCGTGTTCTTCGTTGGCCTCGTCTGTTAGGCTGATCCCCTTTTCTCCGTGACCAAATCGCTCGAACGGAGAGCGAAGTGCTGATAACTTATGAAAGTAGAAACGAGAGAGAGCAAACGATGGAACAGTTATTTATACCCTCATTGCAGGGCGGTTACAAAGGAGGCGATTGCCAAAACATGCCACCGACATAGTATGAATTTACAACTAATTAATCTAATTAATTAATTCCTAACACCAGCCTCATCCACAGCACCAGTCTACACGTCTCTAGCAAAAGCGCATTATTAGGCCTACAAATGCTGACTTTTTTTGCGGACGCTCGCGTGCTAGAGAAAAACAAGTGAGCAAAGACGCACAAGCTGAATCGAGGCCCAGGCCCGTGAACAGGGGTGCGCTAAGCGCTGAGGAGAAACACACAGACAACAAAAATCGAGACTGTTCTAAAAAAAAAAATTTGAGACAAACAAACAAACAACGGACAAGGGATGGGCTTGTTTATGTGTTGATATGAGATGATGTGAGGTATTATCTCATATTTAGATGAGATATAGCCAGACCCTTTCAGAAAGGCGCCCGACTAGGCGTCGCCGGCCGAAATTTGGGCCGGTCACGTTTCGCAAGTCTGATTTATTGGATCCTGACCATTAAACTAGGCCCCGCTTCGTCCCCACATCCGTTTTTGATTTGCACCACCGACCCTCACGCCATGGCGCACGGATGAGAGCGCGACGAAACTGTTAGAAGAGATAGAGAGGGATTGTTGTGGAATAGTTCGTTGTATTGCTTGAGCCTCGTGGGCATATATATAGGAGTACAATGATCAATTTGGAGTACAAGACAAGCCAGAACAAATCCTAGTCTATCTCGTCTTTCCTAATAATCAATATACTCAACATCCCCCCGCAGTCACAACGATAGCGACGCAGACGGTGAGATTGGAGAAGAATCCGAAGGTAAGCCGACGGACACCCCCCACAGTCGTAACGGTCGATGCATCGCGGAGTCGTGGCTGGAGTGGAAACCGGCGAGGTTGCTCAAGCAGGCGGTAGCCCTTTGTGCCGTTTGTCGATGTAGCCGAGAGCGTGGGTGGTGTAGCCGTGGTCGAGGTAGCCGTGTGAAGAATGCCGTGGTCGATGTCGAGTCGGGGTAGCTGATGTCGAGGAAGTCGCCGTGGAGCCGCGGGCGCAAGGAGGCGCCGAGTTAGTCATAGGCGCAGTGGTGTCGAAGTAGTGGTGCGCCGGGAAGAAGACGGTGTTGACGAGGCGTCGCGCTGGGGTTGCCAAACCCGGGGACACGTCGTAGACGAAGGCACGCGTCGGTGTTACCAGCACCGGGCATGCGTAGGCGGTCGAAGACGAAGTTGACGAAGCACCACACCAGGCTTGCCAGGCCCGGGGACACGTCGTGGACGAAGGCACGCATCGGTGTGGCCAGCACCGGGCATGCGTAGACTGGGACCTGCACGAGCTGTACACCATGTCGGAGAAATCGGAGGGGCCAGCAGAGAAGGACTCGACGACGGTTGCGGTGCCAATCAGCGCGGGCCGTTGTCGCTTGCAGTTGTCGGAGTAGACGAAGTGGTCGGGGTAGATGACGGCGACGGGCTGGTGCTGGACGAAGACGAAGGAGGTGGACGGGCGGCGGCGGCTACGAAGGTAGCGG
Organism: Thinopyrum elongatum; assembly: GCA_011799875.1. Lineage (NCBI taxonomy): Eukaryota > Viridiplantae > Streptophyta > Magnoliopsida > Poales > Poaceae > Thinopyrum > Thinopyrum elongatum. The sequence goes on along the minus strand of CM022299.1, from coordinate 370,973,905 downwards.
CGGCGGCCAAAGAAGAGCGGCGGCGGCCTGACGGTGGCGATGGCGGCTAGGTTAGGAGCGCGGCGGCGGTGCTCGAAGTAGGCAAGGAACCCTAACAGCGTGACGAAGACCGGCGCGGACGGTGGCGTTCCCGCGCCAAAGGAGGCGGCGCGGCGCGCACCACGAGAAGTCGACGCACGAGGATGGCGGTGGACCGCGGGCCGCGGCGCTGTGGCCCGAAGGGGCGATGTAGCGGCGGCGGGCAGGTCGAGGCAACGACGGGAAGACCTCGGGGCGGCGGTGGGGACCGCGGGCCACGGCGCTACAACCCGAAGGGGCCGTCGCAGCGGCGGAGCACGGGTAGGTGCAACCGCGGGGACGGCCTCGAGGCGGCTACGTGGACCGCGTATCGTGGCACTACGGCCCAAAGGGGCGACGCAGCGGCGACGCGCGAGTCGATGCAGCCGCGAGGAGAACCACGGGGTGGCGGCGCTGCGGCCCGACGGGGCGACACAGCGGCAGCCCATTGCTCGATCGGTGGAGGGGCACGCTGAGCTCGGGGACGATCTTCACGGGACATGCGGAGCGCGCGCGTAACCGACGGGCCAGGTCGGTCGCGCGGCGGATCGCGGCGGCGAGCGGGTGATCAAGCCGATCGCGCGTGAGGTCGGGGACGCCGCTCGGTGGAGGCGTGGTGGCGGCGGAGTCCGAGATGAAGCCGATGATGATGGACGGCGTGGGACGTCGTGCGGACGAGCGTGTCAGCACCGGCACCCGGGCTGCCAAAGCAGCGCCGGCGCCCGGGCAGCGAGGCCCGAGCGACCAACGTAGCAGCGGCGCCCGAGTTGAGGCAGCCGACAAGCCGGGCGCAGCCGGCCCGATGCAGCCAGGGACGAGGCCGGTGAGGTAGTCCGCAGGGCCGCCGTGCAGACGCGGCGGAGGCGGGTGACGTGGATCGATGGGCGGGCCGGCGCGAACGGCGGCTATGATTGGCCGTCGCATGGTGCGAGGCCGCCGGGTCGGGGCGATGCAGATGTCCCGGTCGGAGCAGGGCGGTGACGGCCAGCGTAGATCGACGAGCGGGCCGGCGCGCGGACGACGGCCGTGAGGGGCCGCCTGTCGCGCGAGGCCGCCGGATCGGTGAAGAAGCCGGCCGGTCGCGCCGGTGTCGGAGTAGAGGCGCGTGGGTGTCGACGGCGGCGGCAGGCGACGCAAACCGATCAAGCATAGATCGAAAAACCAAAAAGAAAATGCCGATCAAAACGACCGGCGAGAGAGCGAAAAAAAAACCGGAGCAAGGGCTTGGGAAAAAGACTTTCTAGGGCAGCCGGCCAATACGACCGGCAGACGAACCCTAGGTACGGGCGGCGCGGCCCCCGACGGCGGTCATGGAGGCCGACCGCCCCAGAGGCGGCGCGCGAGTGCGGAAGCAGCAGGCGGCGGCTAGGGTTGGATCGGTTAGGCTGATACCATGTTAGAAGGGATAGATAGGGATTGTTGTGGAATAGTTTGTTGTATTGCTTGAGCCTCATGAACATATATATATATATATATATATATATATATATATATATATATATATATATATATATATATATATATATATATGAGTACAATGATCAACTTGAAGTACAAGACAAGTCAGAACAAATCCTAATCTATGTCGTCTTTTCTAATAATTAATATACTTAACAGAAACAAGCGCCGTTGAACCCGTCATGGATGAAGCTTGCCGGATTGCCGCCGCTCACTAGCTAGCCGCCTTCGCAAAACCACGTCCTTGCTCTCGGGTCAACTGTGACGACCCCGGCTTAATCGTGCACTAATCATACACGCAAATGCGCACGATCAAGCCTAAGGACTCACTTCAAGATATCACAACACAACTCTGAAACATAAATAAAGTCATACAAGCTTTATATTACAAGCCAGGGCCTCGAGGGCTCGAATACATAGCTCGATGGCATACAAGCGTCAGCGGAAGCATCAGATATCTGAGTACAGATATATTACAGAGAGAGAGATAAGCCTTCACAGAGACGGGGTAAAATAAAAAGCTACGATCGAAAGGCGTAGGCCTCCTGCCCTGGACCCTCCGATCCTACTCCTGGTCGTCAAACGGCTCCTCGTAGTAGTAGTACTCGCCAGGCGGGTAGTAGTACTGGTCGTCGGCTGGGGCGTCTGACTCAGGGGCTCCGTCGTCTGGTGGCATCAAATGGAATATGGGGGAAAAAGAAAATAAAGCAAATGTGAGTACTCATCCGAAGTACTCAGCAAGCAAGGATCTACACTACATATGCAACATTGTCAAAGGAATGGCTGTATATGTGGACTGGGCTGCAGAAATGCCAGAATAGAGGGGGAAAGCCTAGTCCTATCGAAGACTAGCAGCTTCAACAATCTTCAGCAGTCTTGCAGCATAAGAAGAGAGCAGATCAACATAATGTAAAGTAGTAGTAGTATCATCAACCTCGACCTGAGATCCTTTCTCGACTCCCTGCGAGAAAGCAATCCCAGAGCCGTACTATCCAGTTCTCATCACATGTTCTAGTTGTACCGATCGGGATACAACTCCGAGTGTCCGTTACCGTAGGACAGGCTATCGATAGAAGTTTCTTCCCTGCAGGGGTGCACCAAGTTACCCACCACGCTCGCTTAACTCTGGCCGGACACACTTTACTGGGTCATGCCTGGCCTCGGCTAAGCAACACGCCGCAACCCGACCAAATACTTAACAGAGAGGTCAGCACGCCGGACTAACCTATGCCCCCAGGGGTCTTGGGCCATCGCCCCGGGAACTCCTGCACGTTACGTGCACCGCCGGTGAGCAGACCTAGCAACCCCTTATACAAGCGCGGTTGCGTTCCCAGTCCAACCCAGCGTGTGCCGCATCAGTCGCTGATGTCCATTAAGCTTCGGTTGAAGTATACGACGCAGAACGCCCATACTATGCTCACGTGATGGTTAGTGCTATCAGGCCAGAGGCCCCTCGGATCAAATATCCAAACCGTAGTGGATTAGGAGCGCGCGGAAACAAGCAGAGACTCACGATCGATGTGACCCCGTCGCCCCGTCTCGAGGACTTGCGGGAAGGGCTAAGAATGCCCGACCACGCCTCGTAGTTATCTCGCGGGCACCATCTAGGTCAACCCGACTCCACATCACTTCGCATTAAGCTCGCGCGGGTACCCCTCAGGGCCGACCCGTCTTTAGTAACATGGTTCATAGTCAAGTCATAATATCCAAGGTAACTGTGTGTCTGACACCGAAGGGAACCCTGAGGAATCACCCTCGATGGAATTCCCGCTCGATGTTATCATCAAGGTGAACGAAGGAGGAATCACCCTCGAGGTCCACACTTGAGGAGTTGCGCGACGATGTCGTTATCGGGGGTGGTGTAGGAGGAATCACCCTCGCTTACCACGACCGAGTAACTAACCTACAAGGTTAACATCAGAAGTGCTGACGAGGTATCACCCTCGGCACTCGACAGTAACCTAGCAGTGTCGGCAACTAAAGGGGAAGTGATGTGCGGTGCCAGGGTCTAGTCTTCAATCCCGATGATCGGGTCTTCTGATATCCAGCAGGGCAGTCGGGATCAAGTGGGGGTCTCTGTCGTGTCTCTACCCAGCCTATACTAAGCAGTCTAGGATAACCAGTAAGGTAGCAAGGCAGGTTACAATAATCAAGCTATGCAGCAGATATAGGAAAACAGTAGCAGTAGCAGTTCTAATGCAAGCATAAGAGAGAAGAGATTAGGCGATATAGGCATGTTCAAAATGGGGGTGCTTGCCTGTTTGCTCTGGGGCAAAGGCAAGGTCGTCGGTGGTGTCGTCGGGGACGTAGTCGTACTCCTGAGCTGCGTCTGCCTCGGGAGCTACGTCAACGTCGGGGTCTACCGAGAGAGAAGAGGGGGAAGAAACAGGTAAACATAATGCAAACAAATGCAATACGGTGCATGTGATGCTATGATGCAGTGCAGGGTTGCCTAATTATGCATCTAAGTCATTTTAGTTATTTTTAGAATTATTCTGGGATTTAATATCCGACGTATGTGCACTATTCATCTGCCGGATTCGGGTCCGGAGTTACGAGTTCTTCTACGTAGGGGGTTCCGATGGAGAAACAGACGGCACGATCAGACTCGGCTTGTCGTTCTGAGCAAGTTTCATGTTTTAACTTTTTCGATCCGAGCTACGGTTTAAAAGTTACGAATTTTTGAAGATTATTTGAATTTCTGGAATTTATTTATTTACAGAAATGAATTATGACGTCAGCATGACATCACTGTGACGTCAGCGGTCAACAGCGTCGCTGACCAGAGTCAATCCTGACATGTGGGGCCCACATGTCAGTCTCTGTTTATCTTAACAGTGAATTAACTTAATCCACAGGGTTAATTAGGGGTGTGGGCCCCATCTGTCAGCGAGAGATTAGTTTAATTAACTTATTTAACATTTTCTTTTTCTTTTAAATCTTTTCATTAGCGCGGGGCCCACACGTCAGTGGCACTGTGCTGCCACGTCAGCGCGTTGACTGGTCAAACCAGTCAACGGGGGCCCCTGGGCCCACGGCCAGTGTCGCTGACCGGTGGGGCTGGCCAGCCACGTCGGCGCCGGCGCCGGAGTTGCGCCGGCGACCAATTGCGCGGCGGCCGATCGCCGGAGGCGGCCGGAAATGCTTTACGGGGCACCGTTCGACCCGTGGTTAGGTTCTTTCGAACGGGCGTTCAACGCCGCGTCCAACCGTGGCGGCGGCGTCGCCGGAGACGGCGTGTAGCGACGGCGGCGAGCATCGCGGCGGACGCCGGAGTTCGGCCGTAGTTGGAAATGGAGTAGCAGCGCGCTACGGGGGAAAAGGAAAGGCTGGGAAGGAGCTGTGCGACGCGACGAGTGCAACAGGCCCGTCCCCGTGACCATTTGGTTATCGGAACAGCGCCGGCGACGAGCGCGAGCGGCGGCGCAATCTGGCGCTCGTCGGGAACGCAGCTAGAGGGCGTGGAAGAGCTCGCATGCGGGTGCGTTCGGTTGCTGGGAGCACCAGGAGCACGCAGCTGTGCTCAGGTGTAAGTGACAGTGGCCATGGCCACGAGCACGAGCTCGTCGGCGACGGACAGAGCTCGGGCGCGGCGGCAGCTAACTACGGCGTGCGAGGAGGGCTGCGAGGAGAGACAGGAGGAGGAGGAGCTCACCGAGGAGGCACAAGGTGGCCCGGTGACGGCTTAGTAGGAGCAGAACGGCGGGAATCGCCGGAGATGCGCCGGCGTCAGAGAAGGAAGGGGGCGGAGCCTTCTGGTTTCATCAGGGCCTCCCCACCTCCATTCGCGGTCGGAGTCGAAGGAGTCGAAGACGGCGGAGCTCGCAGGCGTGCTAGCTGAGCTCGGGGACGTCGGTGGCCGCGTCTACGGCAAGGCCACGGCGACGGTTGCGCTCGGTGGCCGGATCTGGGAGGGAGCGAGGGGCGGAGCGAGCGAGAGGAGAAGGGGGAGAATGACGGAGAGGCCGGGGAGGAGCGGAGGGGCGTCGGCCTTATCCCCTCCGTCCCCTGTTTCGTCGGTGGTGGCGACGTGTCGGCGCCGCGCCGGCGCGCGCGCGCTCGGCCAGGGGCGCGCCGACACGCAGGGGAGAGAAAGAGGAGATGGGCCAGGTGGGCTGCGGTCGGGGCACTGTGCACTAAGGCCCAGTGCATAGTGCCTCGTTTTTATTTCTCTGTTTCTGTTTTCTATTTTCTTTATTTATTTTCTGTTTTGAAATAGTTAGAGCACTTTTGCATTTTTGTAAAATGTGGGACTTAGTCCAAATATTACAGTGCCATTTTAGCTCTCACCAAAAAGTGGTTTGGACAGATTTGGAATTCATTTGAAGCTGAAAAGAATTTAAATGGATTTGAATATTCTGTTTTGGTGCTGTTTCATCTTGTTAGAGTCACTTATCTAACTCCAACTTTAATGATGATGATTTTACAAATGTTCCTGGATTATTTGCCATTTAATGAACATTTTTCCAACAGTGCTTGATCAACTTCATATTTCACTTTTGAATTTGAGTTGATTTTCAGATGTGAATTTGAATTGGATCATTAACCCATATGACTTGGCACTGCAAATGATCATGACTTGGCAAGATTAACAGAGTGTCACAGAGCTTATTACAAGGGGGTGTTACATCAACCATGCTTCCAGCAAAAAATGAGGGGCACAGTTGCAGCAAAATCGCGACCAGCCGGCAACCCCCCGCGGCCAGGGTTGCAGGACGGCCGCCGCAAAACCCGCCGCGATGACCTTCGCAGTTCTGCCACCACTGTTGGTGTGATTCCCCACCGTCGCCTGACGTCGGTCCCAACAAATCAACTCTTTGACTTTAGCATTTCATCTCGCCGAATCCAGCAAAAAACACATGGAGCATCTTCGTCTTGCCCATCTCCTGGTCACTGGTCATAGCTTTTCTCTCTCGCAGGTCGCCGGTTGAAGCTTTTCCCATATATGATGGAAGCTTTCTCTATAAATGGTCCCAGAAGGAATTTTGAATTCAATCAGCAAGCTCCAACGAGCCTTCTTGTGGGGAGGATCAGATCGTGTGTCAGGAGGAAAGTGCAAAGTAAGATGGGATTTGGTTTGCAAGCCGAAGGACGGGGGTGGACTTGGTATCCTTGACATGGGCAAGTTCGCAAGAGCTTTGCGTCTTCGGTGGCCATGACTTGCCTGGAAAAACCCAGACAAAGCTTGGGTTGGGCTGGGTCACCCTTGTGATGAGGCGGATATGGACCTTTTCTATGAAAAGCGCCACCATCACTATAGGAAATGGCAAGATTGCACCGTTCTGGCACTCCCCTTGGCTTGGGGGACGCAAACCAAAGGACATTGCACTATCAATCTTTGCAATCTCAAAGCAGAAAAGGCAAACGGTCCAGAGGGCTTTAGACCAAGATAGATGGATAAATAATATCAATATTTCCTCAAGGCTCTCGGTTCAACACTTAATTGAGTTCTTCAAGCTTTGGATTGGCCTATAGGAAGTGAACTTACATGAGGAGATTGATGATGAAATTAGTTGGAACCTCATCGTCTCTGGGGAATACTCGACATCTTCAGCCTACACCGCTCAGCTTGGTACTACGGTTGATGGGGTCACCTACTAATGCTAGGGTCATAGAACTGACATCTAAGGCCCACCTAGGGGCCCACACCATCATTGGAAGGTCCGAGGACCACTGGTGCATTCAGATGCGCACCTCTAGGAATCCACTCGGACGATAGAACTGACATCTAAGGCCCACCTAGGGGCCCACACCATCATTGGAAGGTCCCAGGACCACTCGTGCATTCGGATGCGCACCTCTAGGAATCCACTCGGACGAACCAACGTCACTTGGACGTCTTCCTTCCAGTCAGCCTCACCAGCATCACTCAGATAGAGGAGGCGTAGAGGCGACATGGGAACTGCAACGGTCGAGTAGCTTAATGTTGGGCTTCAAGTGTAGTTATAGCAGCCGTTACCTGTAACGCGTGTAGTTATACTCCTTTATTCCCCTTGTAACAGTGCGTTAATGGGCCGAGGCACACTCTATATAAGCATCCCCTCAACTCCGTGGCAAGGGTTCAACACCCATTGTAATCATATACCCCAAGAGAAAACGCAAGCCTCCGGACACGAGACGTAGGGCTACCTCTCCAAGAGGGGCCTGAACTCGCTAAATTCGAGTGATACACCTGCGTCGTAGCTAGGCTTTGCCCCTTGTTCGTACCCCTAGTACTCATTGTCAGGTTCGTTGCCTTGACAATGGTCGCATCGCAAATGAAGTTGGCGGTGTGGATTAATTGGGCGCCACCTAAGCATAAATTTTTCGCTTGGCTCATCATTCAAGACCGCTTCTGGATAGCGGACCGGCTTCAAAGGAGGGGATGGCCAAATTGCGGATTGTGTCAATTGTGTAAGAGGGAACCGGACACAGCGGCTCACATGCTTTTCAAGTGTCATTTTTTCAGACGCATTTGGGATGAGATAAAGACTTGAGGCAACTTCAACTCCGTCAAAGAATGGTGGCCTTTTGTGATCATCGTCAACAACAATGTCAGGAACGACATGGCCTCTCTCCTTATGTTAGTCTCATGGGAAATTTGGAATGAGAGAAATGCGAGAGTCTTTAGAGGTGTTTCAACAATGCCAACCATAGTCTCCAGCAAGATTAAGGCCGAGGCATCTTTGGGCTCTCGTGGGCGCTAGGCATTTGAGTTTTTTGTATGCCACGAGAGTAGAAACATTGTCTGCGACCGTTCATCGGTCGCTTGTAACCTTTAAACTCTTCTTAATTAATATGATGGGGCAAAGCTTTTGCCCCCATTTCGGAAAAAATAAACAGTTGCAACTTTTCTGGTTGCGCATTGTTTGGTTGGAGCTTTCTCTCTCACCAGTCGAAGCTTTTCTGTCAACGGTTGCATCTTTTTCATTTTGGGGCAGCACCTGGTTAAGAGCTTTCTCTATCGTCTGGTTGAAGGATTTTCATCTAAGGTTGAAGCACTCTGTGTTAACAGTTGTAGCTTTTCCAGGATGGGCAGTGGCCGTTTGAAGCTCTCTCTATAGCCCGGTTGAAGCCTTTTTCATATAGAGTTGAAGCTTTTGTCAGCGGTTGCAGCACAGAGATGCGGCGGTTCTGGCATTGCCTTCACCAGTCGCTCGCCTTCACCAGTCGCTCGCCGCTGGTTGCTGCACCCGTCCATCACCGTTGCAGCATCGCCCCCGAGCGCCATTGCAGTTCATGTGTGCCCCAAAGGCGAGGGTTGCCTGAGAGCGGGAGGAAGAAGGAGGCTCTCCATTCATGGTGGCACAAATCGCGGGATCAAGAAACACGCGCACGGTGGCGAGGGTGTGGGAGACAGGAGGGCGAGCTGAGTTCGAGGGAATGCATGGCGACGGACAAAAAAACGAAGAGAGAAAAGGTAGAGGAAGCGAGAAAAAGGATGCGGTTCCATCAGCATATATGTTTCGCGAGCAAGGCGAGCAGCTGAATTTTCGCCCGGTTGGCTGATAGGAATCATTAGCCTTTTGGAAACTGTTGTACAACCTTGCTGCAACTACGCTTGATGTCTAGAGTATTTGGGTAGCTAATATTTTCTCCATCCCATAATGTAAGATGTTATAGGTTGAGAGTATTTTTCATATTTGTTACTAATAGTGAAGAGAAAAACCTGGTGTTTTGTAAAAAGAAACAACGGTGTCATTTTCTGCTCCTATTTGCCCCCTTTCCTCTAGTTTCGTAGTATGTTTGTTTTACTGATTGCCCTGTTTAACAGTAACATGATAGCGTTTATTTTCTTGGAGTGTCTATTTCTCAGTTGCCACAGAAATAGTTATTTTCTTAGTCAGTATTTATAGCCGCTGGATGGACATCTTGTCATCTTCTTACATTTGCACATAACTTAATGTTCAGATTAGATGATTCTTGGCGTTGGTTTTTTTCTTCTGAGCCTCTTGAGAAATAGTAAAACTGTTATTCTATTTTGTTGTCTTCCAAAGGTAAGATACAAGTAGGTTACAAATGAAACTGAAACTGATAATAAAAAGAAGAGAAGAGAAAATACCTCAACGGTACTTCTTTATTTTTGCAGCAACTTTAATACTCCCGCATACAACCACGCTTGTGCCACACGTGCCTCACCGTATCTCTTCTTAACTGACCCCACCAACATCAAGCAAGTACCCACGCGTCTACCAGCAACGCCAACGTCGCCTCAGAGGCTCAGACTCCCCGTCCTCACGCATCGCCTCATTCGCCTGACGCATGGCCGCCTGCGGCCGCTCACGGATCACCCTCCCACCGTCGGAGTCCATCAGGGCAACTCCAACGCACTATCCCATTCTATCCGCGTTTGTCCGTTTGGATTAAAATGGACGGATGGCTCAGCCCAACACGTGGCCGCATCCACATTTTATATCTGTTTGACGTCCGGCCCGCCTCATTTTTGATGCAAACATACGCCCGGTTTACGTCCACACGAACGCCGAACGGACGGACACACGCTTGCTCGTCGCCCGTCTAGGAGACGCCTGACGGCCGTCCACCTACCTCCACCACCGCCCAAAATTAATGCGCACGTGCGGCAGGCCTCGGCTGTCATTCACACGGGCGAAGGGTCGTCGTCCTTCTTAATGTGGAAGCCGTGGACCGGCCAGTCCACAGCTTCCACTCCTGGCCGGCCTGCCTCCTCGAGCCCCGACACGAGCAAACCCTAGCCACCGCCGTCGCACCCCACTCGCCCACCTCCCCGCCGGCGCCATGGGCTGGCATTGGATCAGCAAGGGGAAGCCCGACCACGAGGCCGGCTCCTACTCTGGCCGACGCCGCTCCAGCAGTTCCGTGCCGCGCGCACCACCATCTCCACCCGCACCACCAGCTCCGCCAGCTTTCGAGATCACGTCGCCGGCGGTCGGGCATCGTGATAGGCCGTACATCCACGTCGATGTCTGCCGGCGCTACTGGGAGACCGCGACGCCATTACCGTGGGGAGATGTCCACCTGCCGAACAACTTACATCTCTCCGCCGACCGCGTGCCCATCCAAGCAGTGCCCGTGAGCGGCCGCGGCCACCGCGTGGAAATCAACCGACGCCGCGCCGGCCTACCACCGGATCTGCTGGAGGACCCCAGGTACGCCATGGATTCTTCGCTATGGGATACGTGGCTCCACGACGAGCACGACCTGCGGCGGCGATCTTTTTTGCCGATCGTCCTCCAAGCCCTCGCCACCCGCGTCCGGCTCATGCTGATAGCCCGCCGCAAACGCGCGGCCGTCGACGTGTGCGCGGCATCATGCCGTCGCCATCTCCGTCCCCGTCCCCGCCACCACCACCTCCCATGCCCGAGGTGTTGGAAATATACCCTAGAGGCAATAATATTGTATTATTATATTTCCATTATTCATAATTAAGAGTTTATATTTCATGCTATAACTGCTATGATCCTGGAATATGCGATTCAGTCGAAAACTCATATGAACGTGTGGAATGATAAATGGTCAAACAATAGGTTCCCGGCCCAGCCTCTAGGACTGGCTCAAGTGTTGTTGGTGATCACGTTTTCCGGATCTTAGGATATCGTTAGGTGCAACGATAGTCCTAAAACAACATTGAGGGTATGACGTTAGAAGAACGATCATATTGAATCGACCCAATCTTGTATGTTATACTTTGTGATCATATCGTTTGAAATCATCAGTTATAACACGGAGTGTTAGCATGTGTACTTTAGTTCCTCAGACCATGAGAGTGTCTCGGTTACTTCTTACCAGACGGTGGACTTTGGGTTTGCTCAAACGTCATCTGTAACAAGGTGATGATAACGACAACTTTCAGGTTCACCGGAAAGTTTGACAAGTGAACGAACAGCTCGAGTGTGGGATTTGCACCTCCGACGATGAAGAGATATTCTTAGGGCCCTCTCGGTGTGATGGCATCCATCATCGTCTGGCCAGAAACAAGTGACTACGTCACGCGGATGCCGGAACACGTCAACGAGAAAGAAGAACAAAACCGGTAACGGGAGCAACGGTATAGTGGGCATGGTGATGACCCAGGAGGATACCGATGCCAACCGGGTTTTGTAAAGTATAGCAAAGCAAAGGGAACGTCACATGATAACCAAAGGTTCACTCGAATATCATTCCTGTAATCATAGGGACCGATATGGATGTCCACAGTTCCGCTATCGGTCATTGAACGAAGGAGTTTCATTCATGTCTATGCTTTACCGAACCTACGGGGTCACAAGCTTAAGGTAATCATGATCTGCTGAGTGTTAGTGGAATGGGAGTGATGAGAATATATTTATGGAATAGTTTCGTTAATATCCGGAATAGTTCCGAGAGGTTCCGGAAGCGTTTCGGGGTCACCGGAAGGGTTTCGGTGAATATCGGGTATTACTGATTAATTATATATAGGTGGAAAATGTTTCCGGAGATGTTAAATTATATATATAATGCTCTGAAATTTTTTAGGGTATTTTATATATTAATTAAATATCAACGGGCCTTAAAAGGCCAAGAGGGGATAGGAGACTTGGGCCACAAAAGCCCAAGTGGAGGTGGCGCCCCCCTTTCCTTGTGTGTGGGGGGGATCCTACTAGGTGTGGGAGTGGGACTCCCCCCTAGGCCGGCGCACGGTTTCCCTCCCTTGGTGGCTGCCCTCTCCTCCCCCCTAAACCTATATGTACTAGATGTTTTCCACCCTTTTGGAACACAAGTTTTGGGTGCCTCTTCTAGTTGATCTAGTTCTAGTTCTAGTTGGTCCTAGACTAATTAGAGCTAGCCCTAGCCACCTCTAATCCTCATAATTAGAAGTCTAGTGTGGTTCTAATCTCCCCCCTCTAATTCTCCGGTGACGATTAGCTCTTCACGGCGAAGCGCTGCCGGATCGTGAAGACCGTACGCTTGCAACCAAGTAGAGAGGTCGTACTTTCGATCTTCGGTTTGAGGGATTGTTCGAGGGCAGTTCGCGGGATCGTCATCAACGTTCAAGGGACTTCGAGCACGATCTACACTGACTCTTCTTCTTCCGCTGCACTCTGGAGTTGGTAACGATCGTTGATCTCAACCCGTTATGCATCTTCATATTGATCTTGGAGATCGTAGGTGCGAAATATTTTTGTTTTCTACTACGTTTCCCAATAGTGGGATCATGAGCTGGTTTATGAGTAGATGCAGTTGCGATCTAGATCACATCTGTTAAGTGAGGGTTGGTGTTCTTGCTATGCTTCCCATGAGTGTTGCTTCGGTTCAGTTCATCGGCAGAATGATGTAGTTTTGCTACAAGGTTCTGACAATCGTTCGACTCTAGCTGTCGACGATCTGCTAACAGTTCCTTGGGCTACATCATAGTCGAGAATAGTGAACCGTCAAGTACACAAGAGGGTGCAGAAAATGGATGATCTTCTAGGGGGTCACGCTTATTGACGAAGTTTAGTGTGGGGGACGAGACTTTTAATTAAGTCTCTCTTTCACACACCCCGAAACTTAATCTAGCATCAAGAACATCGCCTTGTTGTGCTTGCGTAGGTAGCTAGTCTTAATTGCTAAAACTAGTTAACCACGTAACTAAAATTTTGCTAAAACCGATTAGAGGACGTCTAACTTGGTTTTGCAGAGTTTGCATATGATGTGGTATAGCCTTCGTCGTGATAATGAGTTTATGTATGAGATGGTTATATGTTGTAATGTTAAGTGGCTTGCGTGTCACAACATGATGGCTGGAGCCACGGGATTGCCACCTTAATGTAAATATCGTAGAGATAGGTTACAGGTGATGGTGGCAAAACGTACACAGAGGACCCTGATGAGGAGAAGGTGTACCAGGCGCGGGACGAGGATCTATAATTTCGTGCCACGACAGAATTTCAGATTTTGGTATCACGGGAACGTTTTCTGAAATAGTCGCCACGCCAACGTTTTCTGAGATTGCCGCCACGGCAATGTTTTTGAAGCAGTTGCCTCGGTAACGAAATATTGGCCGTCATGTCGCTTCAACTGGAGATTGAAGACGATCATGGAGGACTCCTGGCACCCAGGGCTATACCATATCATGCTATTATGAATTGCGCGAGATGTTTATCCCTTTGTTGTTTGCACCCTTTGATTGCATTGTAGTCAATTATTAGGGTGATCTCTCACAGTAAATATCAAGCTAATAGGTGCTCTTCCCCGTGTTGCAACTGTCTATAACATGTAGCGTTCCGGAGTGCGACATGTACACATGAGCACAAATAGATCATGAGGTGTAAGGTGGGGATGGCCAGACCATGCTTGCAGATAACACTCGGTTGTCTTGAAGTTCTGGTAGAATAGTTCTGAGCTTGGAGCACAAAGCATCGAAAGATGAACAAGAGCCATATGGAGATATGATCGGCAAAAGATTGCCCACCGGTCAAAATTCTCGTCATCAGAGATGCACACATCAATGGCTGAGAACTAGACTTGGATCTTGAATCACTCACAATTAATTATGAGAGATATTAATTTGAGTGAGAGTGCACTTTATATTAAACCTTGTTTAAACAATAATAACTATACATTAATTATGAATTATGTCTAAAATTATTTGTGTGTTTGTCGTTGTAGATGGCTCGCAATATGTTCAACTTAGCCCCTATGCTTGAGAAAGAAAAGTTGGCTGCAAATGGTGGAAACTATGCAGATTGGATCCGAAACCTGAGATTTGTTCTCAGGAGTGCTAAAAAAGGAGTATGTGTTGGATAAACCCCTAGGTGAAGCTCCTTCAAAAGATGCTGCACCAGAAGAAGTTGCTGCTTATGCTACTTGTAGTGATGACTATGAGTCAGTCCAGTGCCTCATGTTAACTTGTATGGTTCCTCAACTACAGAAGCGTTTTGAACGATCCACCACTCAATTTATAATTGGGTCACTGGAAGTTCTGTACAAGAAACAGGCAAGGACCAAACGGTTTGAATTAACCAAGGCCCTGATAGAATGCAAGATGAAAGAGGGTTCCTCAATGAGTGAGCATATAGTGAAGCTTGCTGGCTATGTTGATAGGCTTGCTTCACTGTAATTTAGAATTCCGCCAACACTCGGTACAGATATTGTCCTTCCTTCACTCCCCCCATCTTACGATGGTTTCATCATGAATTACAACATGAACGAGATGGGGAAAAGTGCAAACAAGTTGTTTGCTATGCCCAAAACTGTGGAAGCTGGGATGCAGAAGAACAAAGAAGTGTTGATGGTCAATAAGACTACCAGTTTCAAGAAGAAGGGCAAGTCGAAGAAGAAATCTACTAGTGCCGGTAAGACCGCTTCCCAGAAGAAGAACAAGGGCGGAGCCAACAAAGAGACTGAATGTTTCTACTGCAAACAAAAGGGTCACTGGAAGCGAAACTGCAAGAAGTACTTAGCAGATAAGAAGAACGGTTCTTCAGACAAAGGTATAAAAGTAATACGATATTAATGTTGTTTTACTTGTTTCTGTATGTCATAAGTATTTGATACTAATCGATTGCTTTTAATTTGCAATCTGATATAGGAACTACAGAAAGCTCACAAGTTGAGAAGAAATAAAGACAAGATGATAGTCAAGGATGGTGATGGGATCGCTACTCAAGACTAATGGAGTCTATCTTCAAGATTTATCTTAGGATCGAATAATAGTTATTACGTTCCAGGGTTGTATAAGACATTATGTTTTGGATTATGCAATGGGCATTCTTATAAAGTTTTGAACAATAGTTGTTGAAATAATTATAAGAATATGTTTTGGATTTACCACAAGTTTCGGTGGTTTATTCATGAAATCTTGATTTAAAGTATTACAACATTTATGCTAAACGTCTTAAGAAGACTGATAAGTTCCATATGAATATATCTCTGCTTGGATACATCAGGAATAATATTCATATAGATGAAGTATTCGATCATCATGATCGATAAAATACATAATGATGTATAAAATCGATAGACAGAAACAGAGTATAGTGGATAATTTAACTTCATTAAAATAAGTAATTTTTTTTACTCGGACTGAAATACTTGAATAGTTCAACAGAATTTTAGAATTTATTTGAAGA
The DNA here is from genome assembly GCA_011799875.1 of Thinopyrum elongatum. NCBI lineage: Eukaryota > Viridiplantae > Streptophyta > Magnoliopsida > Poales > Poaceae > Thinopyrum > Thinopyrum elongatum. Next base: position 370,958,360 of record CM022299.1, on the reverse strand, counting down.
GTTCAACTATTTTAATGAAGATTAAGGATCATTATGACAATTGATATTGTGATTCTTCATTTGAAGAAATAGATCTAAAGTCATAAGTTTAGCAAGATCGTTTGAATGATCATGGAATTATTCTATCTGCTATTTATAATCGGGGTATATCCAAAACAGCAAAATATACACTAAAATAGAAAACCACGTATAGATCTTGTTAATTGAAATCATATGAGATATGAACATTATTTAACTAGATGACAGTTGAATTGTAGGTTTATATGATTTCTCCCACTGAAATATCTGAAAGACAAAATGTTTGTCACGGAAAAGGGTTTTCTTGTCAAAAGAATAAGTGGGAGGATGTTATAGCTTGAAAGATTAAGTGAATCTTTTAATGGTACAAAACTAATCGGAATTTGTTCCGATAAATTATTTACAAGATATACCGTTAGTTACTACATTAGATGTAGAAAATTCTAAAAGCTAAATCATGATCAAGAACATTATTGAATTTATGAAATGACATGACAAAGTCCTTTTCATCTTGTAAGAAGATGAACGTAAACACTACAAGGAAATAAAGGTGGAGCCTAGCTCATAAAGAATGGCCCTTGGCCATGCACACTAGAATGAAAATTCATATACAATCAAGTTTGGAACTTAGTTGTTATTTTCTGACAAGTTTAGAACTTGATAATACTTCAAGGAGTGTGGTGTAAAATAAGGATTTCAAAACAAGTTTCCTAAATTGGGAAAAGGATGTATGAATGATACAACTAGAAAAAGTTTTTATCCTCAAGATAACCGAATAAATGTGCAAACTTAAGAAACCGTTTGAAGATTTGAACTAGCATTAAGTTTTGGACTTGTCCAAAAGTATTTTTGTGTAAATTTCAGTGGGAGTTATATAATATTTCTAAGTCATATTTGTAAGAGATATCATGAAATAGAAATAATATAAAGCTCCTAAGTACTAACAAAATAGTTTTGTAGAACTCAGTGGGAGCTGTATAAAGTTTTTAATCCTGTATGTATATGACATATTATGGAATAGAACATATAAAGTTTCTAAAGCACATATCAAAATGATTTTGAAACACTTTTTCCATCAAAGTGTAAAGAAAAAAAAATTGGGCATGAAAGAATCTATGAAGATAGATTAAGGTGTCTTGTTAAGTAAACAAGTTTATATATATTTTGAAAAAAAATTAAAAGAGTTTTAAAATAGAAAAAATCGTTTTCTCTAAATGTCATATAACTTGATGCTTATGAATGATAAGCTTGGAAGATAAAATTGTCTTGATAAGTTATGACATATATAATGGCCAAAGTATATTTACTAAAAGTTAGTAAACAAAATATCAAGGAACTCAAAAGAATAAAATGTTTATTCTGAGGTATTGAAGTTGAAATTCATTATTAAGAATATATGAATATCAAACTTCATAGTTGTTACGATTGGGCTATAATAATTCAGAATAATTTATGAACAAATTAGTTGAATCTATAAACGATAAGGACATACGTCTTGAAAACATGAGATGTTTCAATTTTATCTGAATCAAGAAATGTCTTGATATAAATATTTTGTCTGAATAAATATTGAAAGATTTGTAAGTGACCCATAAAGGTTATGCAAGAAGAATCTTTATAAAATGGGTTAATTCAAGATATGATCAAGAAGAGTCTTGACATAAGATTATTATGATCATAAATCCAATAATATTTTATTTTGGCTCAAAAAAAAATATGGATTAAGATCTAGGAATCAGACAATACTAGCAAAAATATCACAAAGTTTTTGAGTGTGTCAAACTAATGACGAAGGCTCTACCACAAGCAATGCATTAATAACACAAGATAAGTTGTTAAGTGTTATGCAACTAGATTATTGACTCTAGGGCAAGTGGGAGACTGTTGGAAATACGCCCTAGAGGCAGTAATATTATATTATTATATTTCCATTATTCATAATTAAGAGTTTATATTTCATGCTATAACTGCTATGATCCTGGAATATGCGATTCATTGGAAAACTCATATGCACGTGTGGAATGATAAACGGTCAAACAGTAGGTTCCCGGTCCAGCCTCTAGGACTGGCTCAAGTGTTGTTGGTGATCATATTTTCCGGATCTTAGGATATCGTTAGGTGCAACGATAGTCCTAAAACAACATTGAGGGTATGACGTTAGAAGAACGATCATATTGAATCGACCCAATCTTGTATGTTATACTTTGTGATCATATCGTTTGAAATCATCTGTTATAACACAAAGTGTTAGCATGTGTACTTTGGTTCCTCAGACCATGAGAGTGTCTCAGTTACTTCTTACCAGACGGTGGACTTTGGGGTTGCTCAAACGTCATCTGTAACAAGGTGATCATAACGACAACTTTCAGGTTCACTGGAAAGTTTGACAAGTGAACGAACAGCTCGAGAGTGGGATTTGCTCCTCCGACGATGGAGAGATATTTTTAGGGCCGTCTTGGTGTGATGGCATCCATCATCATTTGGCCAGACACAGGTGACTACGTCACGGGGATGCCAGAACACGTCAACGAGAAAGAAGAACAAAATTGATGGGAGCAACGGTGTAGTGGGCATGGTGATGACCCAGGAGGATACCGATGCACACCGGGTTTTGTAAAGCATCGTGAAGCGAAGGGAACGTCACATGATAACCAAAGGTTCACTCAAATATCATTCATGTAATCATAGGGACCGATATGGATGTCCACGGTTCCGCTATCGGTCATTGAACGAAGGAGTTTCATTCATGTCTATGCTTTACCAAACATACGGGGTCACAATCTTAAGGTAATCATGATCTGCTGAGTGTTAGTGGAACGGGAGTGCTGAGAATATATTTATGAAATAGTTTCATTAATATCCAGAATAGTTCCGAGAGGTTCCGGAAGGGTTTCGGTGAATATCGGATAATACCGGGTATTACCGATTAATTATATGTAGGTGGAAAATGTTTTCGGAGATGTTAAATTATATATATATATTGCTCTGAAAATGTTTAAGGCATTTTATATATTAATTAAATATCAATGGGCCTTAAAAGGCCAAGAGGGGATATGAGACTTGGGCCATAAAGGCCCAAGTGGAGGTGGCGCCCCCCTTTCCTTGTGGGGGGGCCGAATCCTACTAGGGGTGGGAGTTGGACTCCCCCTAGGCCAGCACACGGTTTCCCTCCCTTGGTGGCTGCCCTCTCCTCCCCCCTAAACCTATATATACAAGATGTTTTCCACCCTTTTGGAACACAAGTTTGGGGTGCCTCTTCTAGTTGATCTAGTTCTAGTTCTGGTTGGTCCTAGACTAATTAGTGCTAGCCCTAGCCACCTCTAATCCTCATAATTAGAAGTCCAGTGTGGTTCTAATCCCCCCTCTTATTCTCCGGTGACGATTAGCTCTGCACAGCGAAGCGCTGCCGGATCGTGAAGACCGTACTCTTCTTCTTCCGCTGCACTCTGGAGTTGGTAACGATCGTTGATCTCAACCCGTTATGCATCTTCATATTGATCTTGGTGATCGTGGGTGCGAAATATTTTTGTTTTCTACTATGTTTCCCAACAGTGGCATCATGAGCTGGTTTATGAGTAGATGCAGGTTGCGATCTAGATCACATCTGATATGTGAGGGTTGATGTTCTTGCTATGCTTCCCATGAGTGTTGCTTCGGTTTAGTTCATCCGCAGAATGATGTAGTTTTGCTACAAGTTTTTGACAATTGTTCGACTATGGCTGTCGACGATCTGCTAACAGTTCCTTGGGCTACATCATAGTCGAGAATAGTGAATCGTCATGTACACAAGTGGGTGCCGAAGATGGATGATCTTCTAGGGGGTCACGCGTATTGACAAAGTTTAGTGTGGGGGATGAGACTTTTAATTAAGTCTCTCTTTCACACACCCCAAAACTTAATCTAGCATCAAGAACATCGCCTTGTTGTGCTTGCATAGGTAGCTAGTCTTAATTGCTAAAACTGGTTAACCACATAACAAATTTTTTGCTAAAACCGATTAGAGAACGTCTAACTTGGTTTTGCACGGTTTGCATATGATGTGGTATAGCCTTCGTCATAATAATGCGTTTATGTATGAGATGGTTATATGTTGTAATGTTAAGTGGCCTGTGCATCATGACATGATGGCTGCAGCCATGGGATTGCCACCTTAATGTAAATATCATAGAGATAGGTTACAGGTGATGGTGGCAAAACGTACACAGAGGACCCCGACGAGGAGAAGGTGTACTAGGCGCGGGACGATGAGCTATAATTTCGTGCCACGATAGAATTTCAGATTTTGGTGTCACAACAACGTTTTCTGAAATAGTTGCCACGACAACGTTTTCTGAGATTGCCGCCACGACAATGTTTTTGAAACAGTTGCCTCGGTAACAAAATATTGGCCGTCACGTCGCTTCAACTGGAGATTGAAGACGATCATGGAGGACTCCCGGCGCCCTGGGCTATACCATATCATGCTATTATTAATTGCCTGAGATGTTTATCCCTTTGTTGTTTGCACCCTTTGATTGCGCTGTAGTCAATTATTAGGGTGATCTCTCACAGTAAATATCAAGCTAATAGGTGCTCTTCCCAGTGTTGCAACCGTCTATAACATGTATTGTTTCGGAGTGCGACATGTACACATGAGCACAAACGGATCGTGAGGTGTAAGGCGGGGATGGTCAGACCATGCATGCAGATAACACTCGGTTGTCTTGAAGTCTGGCAGAATAGTTCTGAGCTCGGAGCACAAAGCATCGAAAGATAAATAAGAGTCATATGGAGATATGTTCGGCAAAAGATTGCCCACCGGTCAAAATTCTCATCATCAGTGATGCACACATCAATGGCTGAGAACTAGACTTGGATCTTGAATAACTCACAATATGAGAGATATTAATTTGAGTGGGAGTGCACTTTATATTAAAACTTGTTTAAACAATAAGTGTTATAAAATAATTATGAATTATGTCTAAAATTGTTTGTGTGTTTGTCGTTGTAGATGGCTCGCAATATGTTCAACTTAGCCCCTATGCTTGAGAAAGAAAAGTTTGATGCAAATGGTGGAAACTATGCGGATTGGATCCGAAACCCGAGATTTGTTCTCAGGAGTGCTAAAAAAGGAGTATGTGCTGGATCAACCCCTAGGTGAAGCTCCTTCAAAAGATACTGCACCAGAAGAAGTTGCTACTTATGCTACTCGTAGTGATGACTGTGAGTCAGTCCAGTGCCTCATGTTAACTTGTATGGATCCTGAACTACAGAAGCGTTTTGAATGATCCACCACTCAATTTATAATTGGGTCACTGGAAGTTCTGTACAAGAAACAGGCAAGGACCGAACGGTTTGAATTAAACTAGGCCCTGATAGAATGCAAGATGAAAGAGGGTTCCTCTATGAGTGAGCATATAGTGAAGCTTGCTGGCTATGTTGATAGGCTTGCTTCATTGGAATTTGGAATTCCGCCAACACTCGGTACAGATATTGTGCTTGCTTCACTCCCCTAATCTTACGATGGTTTCATCATGAATTACAACATGAACGGGATGGAGAAAAGTGCAAACGAGTTGTTTGCTATGCTCAAAACCGCGGAAGCTGGGATGCAGAAGAACAAAGAAGTGTTGATGGTCAATGTAACACCCCTAGTGGTTAGCTACAGTAATCCCCTTTTGATAATGCCATGTCATCATGATCAACAGTGCTTAAGCATCATTTGGACCATATCTCTTTTCAATTCAAATTCAAATGGAAATTCAAACTAAAAGTGAAAATAAAAGTTGTTCAAATTTGAAAACTAAAATGTTCATAATATTGTAAATAATTCAGAGACAATTCTAAAATAGTAATCAATATTTACTAAATTAATTAAGTGACTCTAACAGCAACAAAACAGAAGTATTTAATCCATATTCATTTAATTAAAATCCAAATGAAATCACTGTGGCTTCAAACAATTTTCTGGCAGTGGCAAATAATGCACCATATTTAATAAGCTAAGTCACATATTTTTTTCAAAAGTCAATTGGGGGCCTATCAATTTGCAAAACAGTAAAACAAAAGAAAAACAGAAAAGAAAAGAAAGAAAAGAAAAAGGCCGCAGCGGCTGGGCCTAATTGACTACAGTACCGGCCCAGCCCATTCCGCAGCGTCTCCCACCTCGCACTGCTCACTCCTGGCCGCTGTCGAACACGCAGAGCGCGCACGCGCGCACGCTCCCCCGGCCCCCCTGCTCGCTGCTCGACAGCGTCGCTGCGTCCGCGCCGTGGATAAGGGCGAGGCCCTGCGCACCCCTGGACGCTTCCTCCATTTCCCCTTCCCCCTCTCGTGCTAGGTTCCTCTCTCTCTCTCTGCCGAGCGACTCGGCCGACGCGTTGCCGCACTGCCGTGGCCACCGGCGGCCCCGCGGGCTACCACCGTGTCTGGGAGGAGCGCCGTGGCCGACCACGTCGCCCACGCCTACCAGCCGGAGCCGGAGAAGCCCTGCCGTGACCGCATCGAGCTCCGCCCTCTTCTGCATCTCCGGCGCGACTCCGACGAGTTCGAGCCCGTCTGCAGCTACTAAACCCATCAAGGGCCACCGTGAGCCGCGCCGTAAGCTTCCGCTTCTCCTCCTTCCTCCAGTTCGCTCTCTCCCTTGCCGTAGCTAGCTCGCCGCCGCACCGTGCTCTGTCCGCCGCGGCACCTCACCGTCCGGCCACTTCCGGCCAACTCCACGGCCCCGTGCCAGCTCCACTCGACGCAGCGCTCCCCTCTGCTTCGAACGCGACCGAAATCATGCGCTAGCTCGCACCGTAGCCGCGCGCCCGTGTTTGCCCGAAGCTCCTCGCCGCCAAACCTCGACGCCGGCGTGATTACCGGCCACCTCCGCCCGTTCCAACGCCGTAGATCGATGCGGCGTCGTCCGCTCGTTCGAACACGCCCTCGCGCGCTCTAAATGATTGCCCGTAGACAAAATCCGACGAGGGCAGAAGCCCTCCGCCGCGTTTTGGCGTCGCCGCCGGCCGCCGCCGCGCTGGCTGGCCTGGGGCCACCCCAGTGCCACTGCCAGTCGGCCCCGCGGGCCCCAGTTGACTGGGTTGACCCAGTCAACTGCTGACTAGGCAAGTCTGACCCACTGACATGCGGGCCCCACCACCTAAAATGTTTTATAAATAATTAAAACTGTTAATTAAAATCTGTAATTAATTAATTAGTTAATTAATCACTGACAACTCGGGCCCACACCCCTAATTAGTTCTGTTAGTTTTAATTAACCCACTGTTAATCCACAGAGGCTGACAGGTGGGCCCCACCTGTTAGTTTGACTGGTCAGCTGGCCAGCCGACTGCTGACGTCATGCTGATGTGATGCTGACGTATTAATTCTTTTCTGTAAATTAAAATAATTCCAAAAAATGCTAAAATCTTTAGAAATTCATATAAAATAATCCGTAGCTCAGATCGAAAAACTTAATACATGAAAGTTGATCAGAACGACGAGACGAATCCAACCGTGCCATCTGTTTCCGTGTCGGGACCCTCTACGGAGGTGAACCCGCAACTTTTAGCCTGTATCCGGTAGATGAATAGTGCACATATACCGGTTAATAAATCCAACTTAAATCCTAAAATAGCTAAAATGGATTAGATATGTCTTTAGGCAACCCTGCACTGCACCTTAAGCTTAGCATGCTCTGTGTTGATTTGTTTGCTGAGTATTTATCTATTTCTTCCCCCTCTTCTCTCTTGGTAGATCCCGGTACCGACGTAGTCCCCGAGACCGACGCAGCTCCGGTGATTGGCTACACTACCGACGACCTTGCCTTTGCCGCCGAGCAACCAGGCAAGCACCCCCCCCTTGAGCATGCCTATATCGCCTATTCTATTCTCTCTTGTGCTTGCATTAGAATTGCTGCTGCTACTGCTTACCTATTCTGATGCATAGCCTGTTTATTGTAACCTGCTATTGATACCTTACCTGCTTATCCTAAACTGCTTTGTATAGGTTGGGTAGAGACCCACCAGAGACCCCACTTTGTCCCCAGTTGCCCCCGCTAGATTATCAGATGACCCGATCAACATGATCGACAGCCAGGCCCCGGCACCGCACATCACCCCCCCTTAGTTGTACGACACTGCAGCGTTACTATCGAGTGCCGAGGGTGATACCTCGTGTAGCACTTCTGATGTTAACTCTGTAGAGTAGCTATTCGGTCGTGGTCCTCGAGGGTGATTCCTCCTTCACCACTTCTGATAACGACGCTGTCGTGCAACACCTCAAGTGTGAACCCATCGAGGGTGATTCCTCCGAGTTCACCTTGATGGATACATCGAGTAGGAGTCCCACGAGGGTGATACCTCAGATTCCCCTGATGTTATGGACACACGGATACTTGGACTTCACAACTGTTAGTTGGAAAGGCGGGTCAACCTTGAGTGGTACCCGCGAGTGATGTGGAGACGGGTTGACCTGGACGGTACCCGAGAGATGAATACGAGGCGTGGCCGGGCATTCTTAGCCCTTGCCGCAAGTCCTCAAGACGGGGCGACGGGGTCACATCGATCGTGAGTCTCTGCTCGTTACCGCACCCCCCATGTACTAACGATTTGGATATGTGATCTAAGTGGGCCTTTGGCCCGATAGCACTAACCATGACGTGGGAAAAGTTATGGGCACTCTGCATCGTATGCATCAGCCGAAAGCTCTGTCAGACGTCCAGTTCAGCATGGCGGCACAGATGGACCGGCGCCATCCTGTAGTGGTGGTGCCTGGATTCACCGTGTGCGCAATGACCCAGAGTGCACAGGGCGATGGCCCAAGACCCCTGAGTGCTTAGGATGTAGACCGGCGGGGACCTCTCTGCTAAGCTCTAGGTAGGGCTGTGGTGTGTCATTTGGCCGATGCTGGGCATGACCCAGAATAGTGTGTCCGGCCGGAGTTAAGCGAGCATGGTGGGTAAGTTGGTGCACCCCTACAGGGAAGAACTAATCTATGCATAGCGGGATCCTCGGTAACAGACGCTCGGAGTTGTATCCCGATCGATACAACTAGAACTTGAGATGATACCTGGATATGTGGCTCCAGGATCACTTTCTCGCAGGGAGACGAGAAAGGATCTCTGGGCGAGGTTGATGACTGTATGGCTCTAGGATTGCTTTCTCGCAGGGAGTCGAGAAAGGATCTCTGGGTGAGGTTGATAACATTACTACTACTTTATACCATGCTATCTACACTCTTCTAAGGCTGCAAGACCGCTGAAGATGCTCGAAGATGCTTGAAGATGCTGAAGATGCTAGTCTTTGATAGGACTAGGCCTTCTCTCTACTCTGGCATTTCTGCAGCCCAGTCCACATATACAGCCTTCCTTTGATAATGTTGCATATGTAGTGTAGTTCCTTGCTTGCTGAGTACTTCGGATGAGTACTCATGGTTGCTTTGCTTTCTTTTTCCCCCATATCTATTTGATGCAACTAGATGACGGAGCCCTGAGACAGCTGCCCCGCCGACGACTACTACCACAACCTCAAGAGTGGTTACTTCTACGAGCTGGCCGACGACCAGGAGTAGGATCGCAGGGTCCCAGGCAGGAGGCCTGCGCCTTTCGATCGTAGCTTTTGTTTTGTCCCGCCTTGTTAAAGGCTTATCTCTCTGTCTTATGTCTGTACTCAGATATCTAACGATTCCGCTGATGCTTGTTTGGCATCAAGCTTATGTATTCGAGCCCTCGAGGCCCTGGCTTGTAATATAATGCTTGTATGCCTTTATTTATGTTTTAGAGTTGTGTTGTGATATCTTCAAGTGAGTCCTTAGGCTTGATCGTGTGCATTTGCGTGTATGACTAGTGCACAATTAAGCCGGGGGCATCACAGTCAACAATAGTACCAGTTTCAAGAAGAAGGGCAAGTCCAAGAAGAAATCTACTCGTGCCGGTAAGACCGCTTCCCAGAAGAAGAACAAGGGCAGATCCAACAAAGAGCCTGAATGTTTCTACTGCAAACAAAAGGGTCATTGGAAGCGAAACTGCAAGAAGAACTTAGTAGATAAGAAGAACGGTTCTTCAGACAAAGGTATAAAAGTTATACGATATTAATGTTGTTTTACTTGTTTCTGTATGTCATAAGTATTTGACACTAATCAATTGCTTTTAATTAACAATCTGATACAGGAACTACAGAAAGCTCACAAGTTGAGAAGAAATAAAGACAAGATGATAGTCAAGGATGGTGATGGGATCGCTACTCAAGACTGATGGAGTCTATCTTCAAGATTTATCTTAGGATCAAATAATAGTTATTATGTTCCAGGGTTGTATAAGACATCATGTTTTGGATTATGCAATGGCCATTCTTATAAAGTTTTGAACAATAGTTGTTGAAATAATTATAAGAATATGTTTTGGATTTACCACAAGTTTCGATGGTTTATTCATGAAATCTCGATTTAAAGTATTACAACATTTATGCTAAACATCTTAGTAAGACTGATAAGTTCCACATGAATATATCTCTGCTTGGATACATAGGGAATAATCTTCTTATAGATGAAGTATTCGATCCTCATGATCGATAAAATACATAATGATGTATAAAACCGATAGACAGAAACAGAGTATAGTGGATAATTTAACTTCGTTTAAAATAAGTAAAAATTAATCTTTTACTCAGGAAATTTGAATAGTTCAATAGAATTTCGAATTTATTGAAGAGTTCAAATATTTTTAATGAAGATTAAGGATCATTATGACAATTCATATTGTGATTCTTCATTTGAAGAAATGGATCTAAAGTCATAAGTTTAGCAAGATCATTTGAATGATCATGGAATTATTCTATCTGCTATTTATAATCGGGGTATAACCGAAACAGCAAAATATACACTAAAATAGAAAACCACGTATAGATCTTGTTAAATGAAATCATATGAGATATGAACATTATTTAACTAGATGACAGTTGAATTGTAGGTTTATATGATTTCTCCCATTGAAATATGTGAAAGACAAAATATTTGTCACGGAAAATGGTTTTCTTGTCAAAAGAATAAGTGGGAGGATGTTATAGCTTGAAAGATTAAGTGAATCTTTTAACGGTACAAAACTAATCAGAATTTGTTCAGATAAATTATTACTAGATATACCTTTAGTTACTACATTAGATGTAGAAAATTCTAAAAGCTAAAACATGATCAAGAACATCGTTGAATTTATGAAATGACATGACAAAGTTCTTTTCATCTTGTAAGAAGATGAACGTAAACACTATAAGGAAACAAAGGTGGTGCCTAGCTCATAAAGAATGGCCCTTGGCCATGCACACCGGAATAAAAAATCATATACAATCAAGTTTGGAACTTAGTTGTTATTTTCTGACAAGTTTAGAACTTGATAATACTTCAAGGAGTGTGCATTAAAAGAAGGATTTGAAAACAAGTTTCCCAAATTGGGAAAAAGATGTATGAATGATAAAACCAGAAAAAGTTTTTATCCTCAAGATAACCGGATAAACGTGCAAACTTCAAAAACCGTTTGAAGATTTGAACTAGCATTAAGTTTTGGACTTGTCCAAAAGTATTTTTGTGTAAAATTCAGTGGGAGTTATATAATATTTCTAAGTCATATATATGTAAGAGATATCATGAAATAGAAATAATATAAAGCTCCTAAGTACTAACAAAATAGTTTTGTAGAACTCAGTGGGAGCTGTATAAAGTTTTTAATCCTGTATGTATATGACATATTATGGAATAGAATAATATAAATAAAGTCCTAAAGCACATATCAAAAATGATTTTGAAACACTTTTTCCATCAAGTGTAAAGAAAAAAAATTGGGCATGAAAGAATCTATGAAGATAGATTAAGGTGTCTGGTTAAGCTAAAACAAAGTTTATATATATTTTCACAAAATTTTAAAAGAGTTTTAAAATAGAGAAAATTGTTTTCTATAAATGTCATATGAATTGATGCTTATGAATGATAAGCTTGGAAGATAAAATTTTCTTGATAAGTTATGATATATATAATGGCCAAATTATATTTACTAAAAGTTAGTAAATAAAATATCAAGGAACTCAAAAGAATAAAATGTGTATTTTGAGGTATTGAAGTTGAAATTCATTATTTAGAATATATGAATATCAAACTTCATAGTTGTTATGATTGGGCTATAATAATTCAGAATTATTTATGAACAAATTTGTTGAATCTAAAACGATAAGGATATACATCTTGAAAACACGAGATGTTACAATTTTATCTGAATCAAGAAATGTCTTGATATAAATGTTTTGTCTGAATAAATATTACAAGAGTTGTAAGTGACCCATAAAGGTTATGCAAGAAGAATCTTTATAAAATGGGTTAATTCAAGATATGATCAATAAGAGTCTTGACATAAGATTATTATGATCATAAATCCAATAATATTTTATTTTGAATAAAATATTATGGCTGAAAAAACTATATGGATTAAGATCTAGGAATCAGACAATACTAGCACAAATATAACAAAGTTTTTGAGTGTGTCAAGCTAATGACGAAGGCTCTACCATAAGTAATGCATTAATAACACAAGATAAGTTGTTAAGTCTTATGCAACTTGATCATTGACTCTAGTGCAAGTGGGAGACTGTTGGAAATATGCCTTCGAGGCAATAATATTGTATTATTATATTTCCATTATTCATAATTAAGAGTTTATATTTCATGCTATAGCTGCTATGATCCTGGAATATGCGATTCAGTGGAAAAATCATATGCACGTGTGGAATGATAAACGACAAACAATAGGTTCCCGGTCCAGCCTCTAGGACTGGCTCAAGTGTTGTTGGTGATCACGTTTTTCGGATCTTACGATATCATTAGGTGCAACGATAGTCCTAAAACAATATTGAGGGTATGACGTTAGAAGAACGGTCATATTGAATCGACCCAATCTTGTATGTTATACTTTGTGATCATATCGATTGAAATCATCTGTTATAACACGGAGTGTTAGCATGTGTACTTTAGTTCCTTGGACCATGAGAGTGTCTCGGTTACTTTTTACTATATGGTGGACTTTGGGGTTGCTCAAACGTCATCTGTAACAAGGTGATCATAACGACAACTTTCAGGTTCACCGGAAAGTTTGCCAAGTGAACGAACAACTCGAGAGTGGGATTTGCTCCTTTGATGATGGAGAGATATTCTTAGGGCCCTCTCGGTGTGATGGCATCCATCGTCTTCTGGCCAGACATAGGTGACTACGTCACGGGGATGCCAGAACACGTCAATGAGAAAGAAGAACAAAACCGGTAATGGGAGCAACGGTATAGTGGGCATGGTGATGACCCAGGAGGATACCGATGCACACCGGGTTTTGTAAAGTATCACGAAGCGAAGGGAACGTTACATGGTAACCAATGGTTCACTCGAATATCATTCATGTAATCATAGGGACTGATATGGATGTCCACTATTCCGCTGTCGGTCATTGAACGAAGGAGTTTCATTCATGTCTATGCTTTATCGAACCTACGAGGTCACAAGCTTAAGGTAATCATGATCTGCTGAGTGTTAGTGGAATGGGAGTGATGATAATATATTTATGAAATAGTTTCATTAATATCCAGAATAGTTCCGAGAGGTTTCGGAAGCGTTTCGGGGTCACCGGAAGGGTTTCGGTGAATATCGGGTAATACCGGGTATTACCGATTAATTATATATAGGTGGAAGATGTTTTTGGAGAAGCTAAATTATATATATAAATCTCTGAATTTTTTAAGGTATTTTATATATTAATTAAATATCAACGGGCCTTAAAAGGCCAAGAGGGGATAGGAGACTTGGGCTATAAAGGCCCAAGTGGAGGTGGCGCCCCCTTTCCTTGTGGGGGGGCCGAATCCTACTAGGGGTGGGAGTTGGACTCCCCCTAGGCTGGCGCACCAAATTTGGGTTTCCCTCCCTTGGTGGCTGCCCTCTCCTCCCCCCTAAACCTATATATACTAGATGTTTTCCACCCTTTTGGAACACAAGTTTTGGGTGACTCTTCTAGTTGATCTAGTTCTAGTTCTAGTTCTAGTTGGTCCTAGACTAATTAGAGCTAGCCCTAGCCACCTCTAATCCTCATAATTAGAATCCCAGTGTGGTTCTAATATCCTCCCTCTAACTCTCCTAAGATGATTAGCTCTGGACGGTGAAGCGCTTCCGGATCGTGAAGACCATACGCTTGCAACCAAGTAGAGAGGCCGTACTTTCGGTCTTCGGTTCGAGGGCAGTTCGCGGGATCATCATCAATGTTCGAGGGACTTTGAGCATGATCTACACCAACTCTTCTTCTTCCACTGCACTTTGGAGTTGGTAACGATCGTTGATCCCAACCTGTTATGCATCTTCATATTGATCTTTGTGATCGTAGGTGCGAAATATTTTTGTTTTCTACTACGTTTCCCAACAGTGGCATCATGAGCTGGTTTATGAGTTGATGCAGGTTGCGATCTAGATCACATATGATATGTGAGGGTTGATGTTCTTGCTATGCTTCCTATGAGTGTTGCTTCAGTTCAGTTCATTAGCAGAATGATGTAGTTTTGCTTCAAGGTTCTGACAATCGTTCGACTCTGGCTGTCGACGATCTGCTAACAGTTCCTTGGGCTGCATCATAGGCGAGAATAGTGAACCGTCGCATACACAAGAGGGTGCCAAAGATAGATGATCTTCTACGGGGTCACGCATATTGACGAAGTTTAGTGTGGGGGGCGAGACTTTTAATTAAGTCTCTCTTTCACACACCCCAAAACTTAATGTAGCATCAAGAACGTCACCTTGTTGTGCTTGCGTAGGTATCTAGTCTTAATTGCTAAAACTGGTTAACCACGTAACTAAAATTTTGCTAAAGCCGATTAGAGGACGTCTAACTTGGTTTTGCAGGGTTTCCATATGATGTGGTATAGCCTTCGTCATGATAATGAGTTTATGTATGAGATGGTTATATGTTGTAATGTTAAGTGGCTTGCGCATCATGGCATGATGGATGGAGCCACAGGATTGCCACCATAATGTAAAGATCGTAGAGATAGGTTACAGGTGATGGTGGCAAAACATACACGGAGGACCCCGACGAGGAGAATGTGTACCAGGCGCGGTACGAGGAGCTATAATTTCGTGCCCCGACATAATTTCAGATTTTGGTGTCATGACAACGTTTTCTGAAACAGTCGCCACGGCAATGTTTTCTGAGATTGCCGTCATGGCAATGTTTTTTAAATAGTTGCATCGGTAACGAAATATTGGCCGTTACATCAATTCAACTTGAGATTGAAGACGATCATGGAGGACTCCCGGCGCCCAGGGCTATACCATATCATGCTATTATGAATGCCTGAGATGTTTATCCCTTTGTTGTTTGCACCCTTTGATTGCATTGTAGTCAATTATTAGGGTGATCTTTCACAGTAAATATCAAGCTTATAGGTGTTCTTCCCACTGTTGCAACCGTCTATAACACGTAGCGTTCCGGAGTGCGACATGTACACATGAGCGCAAACGGATCATGAGGTGTAAGGCGGAGATGGCCAGACCATGCATGTAGATAACATTCGGTTGTCTTGAAGTTCTGGCAGAATAGTTCTGAGCTCGGAGCACAAAGCATCGAAAGATGAACAAGTCATATGATGATATGATCGGCAAAAGATTGCCCAGCGGTCAAAATTCTCGTCATCAATGATGCACAGATCAATGGCTGAGAACTAGACTTGGATCTTGAATCACTCACAATTAATTATGAGAGATATTAATTTGAGTCGGAGTGCACTTTATATTAAAATTTTTTTAAACATTAAGTGCTACTCCCTCCATTCCTCAATATAAGGTGTATTATTTTTTCAAAAAGTCAAACTTCTCTAACTTTGACCAACTTTACAACAAAATATATAAATATTTACAATACTTAATATATAAAATATATAAATATATTTCATGGTGAACTAGTGACAATGACTTGGTAGTATAGATATTGATATTTTTGTCTATAAACTTGGTCAAAGTTAGAGAAGTTTGACTTTTTGAAAAACTAATACACCTTATATTTAGGAACGGAGGGAGTATAAATTAATTATGAATTATTTCTAAAATTACTTGTGTGTTTTTCGTTTTAGATGGCTCGCAATATGTTCAACTTCGCCCGTATGCTTGAGAAAGAAAAGTTGGTTGCAAATGGTGGAAACTATGCGGATTAGATCCAAAACCTGAGATTGGTTCTTAGGAGTGCTAAAAAAGGAGTACGTGAAGAAGTCTGTGACGCCGCGTGCGACATTATAGAAGAACTCTGCGACGAGAATGGCAAGGGAGGTGGCAGAGAGAAAATCACGCAGGTGAGGGTTCGAGACACGGGCGACCTCGAAGATTAATGTCTTTGGGTGATTGGAGTTTACGACGTGGAAGGAGATGGTGGGGTTTGCTACTTCTTGAGCTCGCATTGATTTTTCCCTTGAAGAGGAAAGGGTGATGCAGCAAAGTAGAGATAAGTATTTCCCTCAGTTAAGAACCAAGGTATCAATCTAGTAGGAGGTACAAGCAAGTCTCCAATCTATGCACCTGCACAAACTAACAAACACTTGCACTCAACGCGAAAAAGGGGTTGTCAATCCCTTCACGGTCTCGAACAAGAGTGAGATCTAATAGAGATAGGTATAAAAGATAAATAAAAGAGCAAACTAAAGTAAATCTAAATAAATTGCAGCAAGGTATTTTTGGGTTTTTTGGTTTATAGATCTGAAAATATATGATGGAAAATAGACCCGGGGGCCATAGGTTTCACTAGAGGCTTCTCTCTTGAAAGAAAACATACGATGGGTGAACAAATTACTGTCGCGAAATTGATAGAAAAGCGCAAAGTTATGACGATATCCAAGGCAATGACTATGAATATAGGCATCACGTCCGTGTCAAGTAGACCAAAACGATTCTGCATCTACTACTATTACTCCACACATCGACCGCTATCCAGCATGCATCTAGAGTATTAAGTTCATAAGAACGGAGTAACACCTTAAGTAAGATGACATGATGTAGAGGGATAAACTCAAGCAATATGATGAAAAACCCATCTTTTTACCCTTGATGGCAACAATACAATACGTGCCTCGCTACCCCTAGTTTGTCACTGGGTGAGGACACCGCAAGATTGAACCCAAAACTAAGCACCTCTCCCATTGCAAGAAGAACCAATCTAGTTGGCCAAACCAAACCGATAATTCGAAGAGAAATACAAAGATATTTAGTCATGCATAAAAGAGTTCAGAAAAGACTCAAATAATATTCATAGATAATCTGATCATAAATCCACAATTCATCCGATCTCGACAAACACACCGCAAAAGAATATTACATCGGATAGAACTCCAAGAACATCAAGAAGAACATTGTATTGAAGATCAAATAGAGAGAAGAAGCCATCTAGGTGCTAGCTATGGACCCGTAGGTTTGTGGTAAACTACTCACGCTTCATCGGAAGGGCATCAAGGTTGATGTAGAGGCCCCCCGTGATCGAATCCCCCTCCGGCAGGATGCTGGAAAAGGCCCCAAGATGGGATCTCATGGGAACAGAGGCTTGTGGCGGTGGAAAAGTATTTTGGTGGACGCTTCTGTTGGTTTGGGAATATTTTGGAATTTATAGAGCAAGAATTAGTGTTGGGGGACTCCCGAGGTGCCCACAAGACAGGGAGGCGCGCCCCCCTAGGGTGCGGCCTGAGGGCTTGTGGGCCCCTCAGGACTCTTCTGACACCCTCTCCAAGCTCTATGGATGTCTTCTGGTCCAAGAAAAATCATCGTAAATTTTTATTCCGTTTGATATTCCTTTCTTGTAAAACTCAAAAACAAGGAAAAAATAGAAACTGGCACTGGGCTCTAGGTTAATAGGTTAGTCCCAAAAATCATATAAAATAGCATATTAATGCATATAAAACATCCAAAACAGATAATATAATAGCATGGAATAATCAAAAAGTATAGATACGTTGGAGACGTATCAAGCATACCCAAGCTTAGTTCCTCCTCGTCCTCGAGTAGGTAAATGATAAAAACAGAATTTTTGATGTGGAATGCTACCTAACATATTTATCCATGTAATCTTCTTTTTTGTGGCATGAATATTAAGATCCATAAGATTCAAAACAAAAGTTTAATATTGACATAAAAATAATTATACTCAAGCATACTAATAAAGCAATCGTGTCTTCTCAAAATAATATGGAAAAAGAAAGTTATCCCTACAAAATCATATAGTCTGGCTATGCTCCATCTTCATCACACAAAGTATTTTATCATGCACAACCCCGATGACAAGCCAAGCAATTGTTTCATACTTTTGGTGTTCTCAAACTTTTTCAACTTTCACGCAATACATGAGCGTGAGCCATGGGTATAGCACTATAGGTGGAATAGAATATGGTGGTTGTGGAGAATACAAAAAGAAGGAGAAAGTCTCACATCAGCTAGGCATATTAACGGGCTATGGAGATGACCATCAATAGATATCAATGTGAGTGAGTAGGGATTGCCATGCAATGAATGCACTAGAGCTATAAGTGTATGAAAGCTCAAAAAGAAACTAAGTGGGTGTGCATCCAACTCGCTTCCTCACGAAGACCTAGGGCAATTTGAGGAAGCCCATCATTGGAATATACAAGCCAAGTTCTATAATGAAAAATTCCCGCTAGTTATATGAAAGTGACAAAATAGGAGACTCTCTATTATGAAGATCATGGTGCTACTTTGAAGCACAAGTGTGGAAAGAGGATAGTAACATTGTACCTTCTCTCTTTTCTCTCATTTTTTTGTTTGGGCTTCTTTGGCCTCTTTATTTTTTTGTAAAGTTTGGAGACTCATCCCAACCTGTGAGGGAATCATAGCTTCCATCATCCTTTCCTCACATGGGACAATGCTCTAATAATGATGATCATCACACTTTTATTTACTTACAACTCAAGAATTACAACTCGATACTAGAACAAAATATGACTCTATATGAATGCCTCTGGTGGTGTACCAGGATGTGCAATGATCAACAGTGACATGTATAAAAAATATGAACGGTGGCCTTGCCACAAATACTATGCCAACTACATGATCATGCAAAGCAATATGACAATGATGAGGCGTGTCATAATAAAATGGAACGGTGGAAGTTGCATGGCAATATATCTCGGAATGGCTATGGAAATGCCATAATAGGTAGGTATGGTGGCTGTTTTGAGGAAGGTATATGGTGGGTTTAATGCACCAGCGAGAATTGCGCGGTACTAGAGAGGCTAGCAAAGGTGGAAGGGTGAGAGTGCGTATAATCCATGGACTCAACATTAGTCATAAAGAACTCACATACTTATTGCAAAAATTTATTAGCTATCGAAACAAAGTACTACACGCATGCTCCTAGGGGGATATATTGGTAGGAAAATACCATCGCTTGTCCCCGACCGCCACTCATAAGGAAGACAATCAAAGAATAAATCATGCTCCGACTTCATCACATAACGGTTCACCATACGTGCATGCTACGGGAATCACAAACTTTAACACAAGTATTTCTACCAATCCACAATTACTCACTAGCATGACTCTAATATCTGTAGGGGAACGCAGCAGAAAACAAAAATTTTCCGACCTACGCACCAGCCCAGGACCACTATGGAGACTGCATACAAGGTTTGATCATTTTCGTTACCGACTCGTAGCGCAGCGGAAGTAGAGTCGATGACGATCGTTGGTGCAGATCCCCGCAGCTAGGATTTACAACCTCCCAACCGCGAGGATGTATACCCTCATCTTCCCTTCGGACAGCCCTCCGGGAGGCGGTCGAACAGTCCCCCGGACGGTGTCGCGGACAGCCCTTCGGGAGGACCTTCGAAACTCGAGCGGTCACTCGGACAGCCCTTCGGGAGGACTCACAGAACTCGGACCGTCACTTGGACAGCCCTTCGGGAGGCACTCTCGAACAGCCCCTCGGGCACTAAGATCGAAACTACGACCTCTCTACGGGGTTGCACACATACGGTGTCATCTATCCGGCAGGGCTTCGCCGTCCAGAACTAGTTCCTGCCGGAACCCAGACAGCCTTTCGGCTCTACGAAACTCTTTTCGTGGGAGGGAGAGAGAAGCCAGATAACATCTTGGCATGTGTATGAGAGCAAGGGATGGGGAGAATGGCAGCCCCTTCTCCTCCTTTTATAGGCCAAGGCAAGGGGTGGGGTGGGATGTTGAAATACCAAAATACCCAAGCTTCATGTCACACATGAAAGGGCATAATGGTAACACAAGGGGGGCACCAAGGGGACACCACCATG
Source organism: Thinopyrum elongatum (assembly GCA_011799875.1). NCBI lineage: Eukaryota > Viridiplantae > Streptophyta > Magnoliopsida > Poales > Poaceae > Thinopyrum > Thinopyrum elongatum. The sequence continues at coordinate 370,938,057 of CM022299.1, read as the reverse complement.
GCAGCCCTTGGGCCGGCCCACACCTTGTCTCCCCATGGGGGGGGGGGCCAACAAGCCACCAACATGTCTCCATGAAACATGCATGCTCCCTAGACAAAAAGCCACCAAACATGCAACCCCCGATTCGTGGGATCTTGTCCCCTCGCGCTGAGACAAGATGTTTTCCGCGAAACTTTTTCTGAAAAATTCCAGAAGGTCCCAGAACATTTCCGGCACCCTCTAAAATTATTCTGGGCATGATCCGAAACATTTTCAGTGCGGTGGTTTTCATCAGCGGAAAGCATTAACAGCGGTTACGGCAGTTTCGGAATATTTCCGGTTTTTCTCTCCGAAAATTCCCAGAAGTTCCCAGACCAATTCTGGCATCCTCTGAAAATTTCCAGGCGGTGCCGAAACCCTTTTTGACCAAATAATATATTCCGAAACAACTTTTCGGTTTTACCGAAACTCTTTCGGTGTTCTCTCTCTCGGAACTCTTCCGTTGTCTCCGAAACATTTTCGGTGACTTTCTCTCAGACTCCCTGTCTAGCGTTCAACAGATAGATGACCCTTAAGTGTGTGACCCTATAGGTTCGGTGAAGTATAGACATGACACGGAACCCCTTCCGATCAATGATCAACATCGGAGCCGTGGACACCCATATTGACCCCTATACCCACACGAATGAATATTCGAGTGAACCTCCAGTTGCCGTGTGCTATTCCTGTTGCTTCACGATATGTTACAAATACCCGAGGTTAGACATGTTGGCATCCCCGTGGATCAACAACTTGTCCACTATGCCAGTTACCCCGTTATCGGTATTTGTTCTCTTTTCTCGTTACCGTGTTCCGGCATCCCCGTGATCAAATCACAAAGTGTCTGGCCAGACGATGATGGATACCGTAACACCGAGAGGGCCCAGAGATATCTCTCCATCGTCGGAGGAGCAAATCCCAATCTTGAGCTATCAAGTTACTTGACACACTTTTTCATGAACCCGTAAGCCGCCGTAATAGCCACCCATTTACGGATGACGTTTAACAAACCCCAAAGTTCATGAAGCAAGCATGAAGAAACTCGATACTCTCATGGTCTGAGGAATCATGCAAACGTTAACCATCTCTGTGTTATAAACCATTAACTTGTGACGAATGTATCTCATAGCATAACATCAATCGGGTCGATTCAACACAAATGTTCTTCTAACATTGTGCCCTCAAAGTTGCTGGCATAGACATGCCCATGATCAGGAAAACAGAACCATCATGCAACACTTGAGCCAGTCATAGAGGCTTGACTAGGAATACATTTTACCGTTTATTATTCCACACGTGCATATGAGTCTTCCTCCGAGCCTCGTGGTTATTGCAGACTCGAGAACCATAGCAGTTATAGCATGGAACATAAACATAATAATGAGCATGGAGATAAATAATAACATTTATTATTGCCTCTAGGGCATATCTCCTACAGACTCCCACTTGCACTAGAGTCAATAATCTAGTTAATGCTAATGCACTTTACACCTGTGGCACACTGGTGTAAATATGCTTCGCTTGTGGTATAGCCTGATGTCCAACGGGTCTGACGACTTCAGCTCCGTGTGTATCTTTGCATATCCTCGCGTTTTCACGCTTTCACAAAATTCATATTTTGTGTGGACTTGGTTTTGTATGTATGTGAATCACAGGTCGAACCTGGATTCCTCAGACTGAGTCATGGAGCAACTACCTGCAGTAGTGTCCCATTGACAAAAGCCATCTTGGAACCATACTAAGTTCATGAATGAACTATATGATTCAACATCTTCTTTGTCGCTTTTAAAAGCGGCAACATACTTCGCCTCTGTTATAGAATTCGCCACAGTAACTTGTTTGGAACAATTTCCAACTACCGTGCCACCATATTGTGTGTTACACAAAACCCTCAATTTAAATCGAAAATCGCTTGGAGCATGGATGAAGACTGTATCGATGTAACCTTTTACAACGAACTCTTCATGATCTCCGCTTGCGAGAAAACATGCCATCAGTGCTACTATAGTACTCAATGACCCTTTTTCACTGTTGTCCCATGATCAGTACTTTTGATCACTTTGGTATCTATACTCGCAACAACTTTGGGAGTATCGGACATATCTGGTTGTTTTACATACCATGGAATACATGATTAATCCAAACACAAGAGTGTGTGGAATCTCCATCATGTATTTTGCTCATCAGTGTTTTGGGACACCGAGTCATGCAAAAACTCTTTCCATGTGACTTCGGCAAGAATCACTCCTTGACGTTTTTAATGCTAAAAGGTTTTAGCATTTTGTCAATATGTATCTTTGCTAAGCCCCATTAGGTAAATCTATCTCCATAGATTATCATGCCTAATATAAAGGCTTTTTAGCCCAAGCACTTCATCGAAAAACTATTTTCAAACGAAGTCCTAATTCGTGTCAAGAAATTTATTTCCAATTACCAATGTGTCAAGCACACAAGGTTTTTAGAAATATTATTATGCTCCCACTTACTTTCTTGAATTACAAGTATCTTCGTTACCCATTGATGAAGTCAAACCCCTTTGACCATTTCATCAAAACACGAAGATTCCGACTCCATTTTGCTCTCTTCTGTCCATCGCTGGAACTCTGAAGTTTGCATACCTACTAGCATCCTCTGGATCGACAAATTACTTTGGACAGTATCACATACAAGTCCTAGGTTTTATTTCCATCAGATGGAAATCCTTTTGTCATCCATGTTTCATATCTTATGATTGAAATATGTATTAATTGCTAGTTCAACCCGAACCGACTTTAAGCATCGCTATGGTGAGACAATCTCATCGTAGTCAACTCTTTGAACTTGTTATTGCAACAAGTCGAGCTTTATGGATAAAACATTTTTATCCGTATCAGTTTTAAGTTCCATAAATATTCGTTAGACTCTAAGTCTTCCGAAAGGTGTATCAAGGTTTTAATCTTGAATCACTTATGTGGAAACTAACTCAGGTTGCATTGGCATTTAGCCAATCCTGGAGTCAGGGCCCATCAACGCTTCCTTGTGTATCGTAGGTATATTGTTGTCTAACAACAATATCTCGTTTGCGCACCTCAAAGGTTTGCACGAGCCTTGCCTACGTGGTTCAGCTGCAAGTTCGACCGAAGTCCATACATTTTATTGTAGAGACTTTCGTATCAGTCGCAGTAGGAAACTCTGGAATTACTTCCAAGGTCTCTTTCTTTTGACCTGATGACGGAGATACTGGTTATCTCGTCGAGTTGCATTATTCTCCCACTCACCTTTTTGAAAGAACCATTTTCTTCAAAAAGCATACCGTTCTTTGTGGCAAACCTATTTGCCTCGGTATAGTGAGGGAGGAATACCCAATGACTTGGGATAACCTACAAAGTAGCACTTGTCTGATTTGGAATAGGTTTGTAACCTTTTACACAAGCCCCATATTCCAAATGTTAAGAAAAGATATAACATGGTTGGGCGTACCATACCATGGTGTCATTTCAACAGACCTGATGGAGCTCTTTTCAGTGTAAAAGCCGCAGTCTCTAAAGCATCACTTTAAAAAGGGATAATGGCAAATTTATTTATGTCATCTTTGATCTTACCATGTCATAAATGGTTCGATACATCTTCACGGACTTTCCACTCATAGTGGTGTTCCGGGAGGTGTAAGTTATGAAACTCTTTTCACAACTCATCAGACATTCGCTAAACTTGTAACTCAAATATTTCTTTCTGCAATCGAATTGTAGAAACATAATTTTCTTGTTACAATAACTTCTACTTCATATTTGAAAACCTTTCGAATGATTTCAAAAGATCCAGACTTACGTCTCATCAAGTAAATATCCATATATCTACTTGAGTCATTTCTGAAGATAGACAAATCCACTACTTGCAACCTTTATTGAACTACACACATCAAAATGTATGATCACCAATAAGTTTGTTGCTCGTTCCTTATGGCCTGTGAACGGTATTTCAGTCACTTCACTTTCGGAGGAAAGTTGCAAGTGTCAGATGATTCAAAATCAAACGACTTCAAAATCCATCATAATGGAATTTTCCATGCGGGCTTCTCCAATGTGACCAAATGTAGTGCCACACTTGTGTGGTATTCTTTTAGTCTTACGACATTTAGCGTCAGTGTTATGGATGTATCATATTACCATCAATATTCATAACATACGTCCCATCTAGGATGGAAGCATGGCCCTTCATGTTATTCATAATACTGAACAACAATTGTTGCTTTTATGAACAACTCTTTTGCAACAAACATTATGCAATGGGCTAGAGTGTTTAAAACTCTAAGATGAATTTATGAAAGTAAATCCAGAGGTAATATATTGTTATCATTATTCATAACATACATCTCATTCTCAATGAAAGTATGGCCCTTATGTTATTCATAACATCGAACATCAAAAGTTCTCTTATGAACAACCTTCTTGCAAGATACCTTATGCAATGGGCTAGAGTTTGTGAAACTCTAAATGAATTATGAAAATAAATACAGACGGTAATATACCGATGGAAGGTATAGTAACATTTACTATGTTCCCTGTGTATACCTAAAACTCATTTCTGGCTGGTCTTTCAGGCCATAGTAGTTCTTACATCGAGTTGCAACAGAATGCAATCGAGCGGGTATCTTTGTGATTAACTCACAATACCCAAAAATTAGTGATTAACATGTTTAACCATAATTCCCAAGAACTATATCTTTGACCAGCCTTCTATACATCAAAAACTTGTATGACATTCATACATGAGCTGGATATTCCAGTCTTCTTTCCTTTTTGCCATTGTACTTCTAACAGTTTAACTTTTAGTATTTCTCCTACTCTCAGAAGAAGCACCGAACTTAAGAGTGGCGTTAGCCCCGGACTTCCTAGGTGTGTAAGTCACACTAACATCCTTCGGACACTTCCTTTCTCTTTAAGTTGTTGTTTTATTCACCTTTCATCATATGACAGGCGTTCTTCTGGATCCCTCTCTTATCAGTCTAATGCAAAGTAAACTCCTTTACTAATAGTTTGCAAACAAACATTGCTTTGGATATCTCATATCTTTTAGCCTTTGTCTGTCTCTGAAAATGATTTTCAGATTCCATGAATATCACATAACTATCCAAACTTTCGAAGTTTGGGTCTCATGGAAGTAAACATATTGCACTTGACTGAAACGGAATTCTAGCTTTTGGATCGAAGGATGAGAGTCACATGATCCATAGCATAAGCGAGAGAATACCAAAGTATGCGATAGGACAAAGTCCTTCTCGGCACTCTTGAGGACAATCCTCACATTACGTTACCAACCGTAAAGTTTTAACCAGATATTTAACAGCTATTCAATTTTAACAGGGAAGGTGGAAATGCGAGCCATTATTCTACAACTATTATGCAAAATACACTTAGACAGTGTTCAAAATTAATTGCACTGAGAATTTAAACAAGTTAATTCATCAGTGCGCTCCCACTCAAATCAATATCTCTCATAATTGATTGTGAGTGATTCAAGATCCGCATTTCAATTCGACGCCATTGACGGGTTCATCACTGATGACGTGAATTTCAATCGGTAGGCCAACTTGCCAATCACATCTCTATGTGACTCTTGTCCATTTTTCGATGCGTGTGTTCCGAGCTCAGGACTGTCCTGCCTGAACGTCAAGACAACCAAGTGATCACGCAGTGAGGTCTGACCTTCACCCGCCTTACACCTCTCTAATCGTTCGTGCTCATGTGTACATGGCGCACCCCGAAAAGATACGTGTTGTAGACGGTGCTACACTTGGGAGAACACTAACTACTTGATATTTTTGTGAGAGATCACCCTAATAAAAGCGACTACCGCGCAATCAAGAAGGGTGCATCATAAGGGATAAACATCTCAGGCAATTCATAATAGCATGATATGGTATAGCCCTTTCTGACGGAGAAGTCTTGTATTTCTTCGTCTTCAGCATTCGCGTCGGTGTTCACCTTCGCGAAGATTGCCACCACCTTGTCGATGCACCAGATAATATTGCTATCTCTATAGCTAATAAAATAATGCATTACACAAGGTCGACACGCAGGTCATTTAAAGTGCAATCATATGGCTCCAGCCATCATGCCAAATCATGACACGCAGGTCATGTTAATCAATTTACATCATATAGTCATCTCATACATAATCAAATTATTATGAGCACTACTATACCACATCACATGCACATGCAAACCCTCCTGCAAAACCAAGTTAGACGCCTCTAATCGGTTCATGCAAAAACTTGTTTTAGGTGGCTTCTAAGGTTTCGAAACAAACCGAAGCTACCAACGTCCATCATCAAGTATGATAATTCAAGCGCTAGATTAACAACGCGGGGTGTATGAAACACGAGATAATTAAATCTCGAGCCCCATACTGAACTTCGTCATACGCATGACCCCCGTGCAGATCATATCTGCATTGCCCTTTCATCTGCGAAACATCCATCTTTCTTTGACTAAAGTGGAACCCAAAGAACTGTTAGCACTTCGTTGATCTGTCAATCAGCATACTCAGGAGCAGCATGAAAGGATCGCGGATTGCCAGAACTTTGTGAGATTCCACAATGCTGTCAAGATCAGGACTACGCAAATTCAAGGGAAGCAACAAGAACATCGGGTAACAGATTTCATCTGCTACCCGCACAAATAATTTTCAGTAATAGAACTCATCTACTACCTAATTATATTATGCAACACCCATACATCTCTATGTATTCTAGATCGCAACCTGCATCTACGCATAGCACGGCTCATGATGCCACTGTAGGGGAACGCAGCAGAAAACAAAAATTTTCCGACCTACGCACCAGCCCAGGACCACTATGGAGACTGCATACAAGGTTTGATCATTTTCGTTACCGACTCGTAGCGCAGCGGAAGTAGAGTCGATGACGATCGTTGGTGCAGATCCCCGCAGCTAGGATTTACAACCTCCCAACCGCGAGGATGTATACCCTCATCTTCCCTTCGGACAGCCCTCCGGGAGGCGGTCGAACAGTCCCCCGGACGGTGTCGCGGACAGCCCTTCGGGAGGACCTTCGAAACTCGAGCGGTCACTCGGACAGCCCTTCGGGAGGACTCACAGAACTCGGACCGTCACTTGGACAGCCCTTCGGGAGGCACTCTCGAACAGCCCCTCGGGCACTAAGATCGAAACTACGACCTCTCTATGGGGTTGCACACATACGGTGTCATCTATCCGGCAGGGCTTCGCCGTCCAGAACTAGTCCCACCGGAACCCAGACAGCCTTTCGGCTCTACGAAACTCTTTTCGTGGGAGGGAGAGAGAAGCCAGATCATTGCATGGCACTTGTATGTGAGAAGGAGTGAGTCTTTAGGCAGCCCCCTCCACCCCTATTTATAGGCCAAGCCCAAGGGTGGCTTCTCCAAGAAGCCAAGGGGAAAAATACCAAAGGACCCTCAAGGTGGCTTCTCCAAGAAGCCACCCAAAAAGCACTTTCACTATTCACGACGACATTTTTCAGCGTCCGTTCAAACTGAAAATATTTATGTGGGCTTAGAACATTTCCAGTACCCACTAAAATAATTTTCAACGCGTTCTGGAACAATTCCAGTTTAGTGATTTCATCTGCGAAAAGCATCTGAAGCGGTTCCGGCAGCCCCGGAACATTTCCGGTTTTTCTTCCAGAAAATTCCCAGAAGTTTCCAGAATGATTCTGGCATCCTCCAAGAATTATCAGGCATGTGTCGAAACCATTTTGACTTAATGGTATCCCCTGAAACAACTTTTCAGTTTCACCGGAACTCATCCGGTGACCTCTCTTTGCGGAACTTTTCCGCTGTCCGAAACTTTTCGTTGTCCGAAACTTTTTCGGTGATTTTCTCTCAGACTCCCTGTCTAGTATTCAGCAGATAGATGACCCTTAAGTGTGTGACCCTATAGGTTCGGTGAAGTATAGACATGACCTGGAACCCCTTCCGATCAATGATCAACATCGGAGCCGTGGACACCCATATTGACCCCTATACCCACACGAATGAATATTCGAGTGAACCTCCAGTTGCCGTGTGCTATTCCTGTTGCTTCACGATATGTTACAAATACCCGAGGTTAGACATGTTGGCATCCCCGTGGATCAACAACTTGTCCACTATGCCAGTTACCCCGTTATCGGTATTGTTCTCTTTTCTCGTTACCGTGTTCCGGCATCCCCGTGATCAAATCACAAAGTGTCTGGCCAGACGATGATGGATACCGTAACACCGAGAGGGCCCAGAGATATCTCTCCATCGTCAGAGGAGCAAATCCCAATCTTGAGCTATCAAGTTACTTGACATACTTTCCCATGAACCCGTAAGCCGCCGTAATAGCCATCCATTTACGAATGACGTTTAACAAACCCCAAAGTTCATGAATCAAGCATGAAGAAACTCGATACTCTCATGGTCTGAGGAATCATGCAAACATTAACCATCTCTGTGTTATTAACCATTAACTCATGACGAATGTATCTCATAGCATAACATCAATTCGGGTCGATTCAACACAAATGTCCTTCCTGACATTGTGCCCTCAAAGTTGCTGGCATAGACATGCCCATGATTGGAAAAACATAATCATCATGCAACACTTGAGCTAGTCTTAGAGGCACGACTAGGAATACATTTTACCGTTTATTATACCACACGTGCACATGGGTTTTCCCCAGAGCCTTTATGGATATACGGGCTCGGGAACCATAGCAGTTATAGCATGGAATATAAACTTAATTATGAACAGGGAGATAATTAATAACATTTATTATTTCCTCTAGGGCATATCTCCTACAATATCACCATCTTTATATCTCAAAACAAATGCAAGGAATCAAACTTCTCATAGTATTCAATGCTCTTTATATGAAAGTTTTTATTATATCCCTCTTGGATGCCGATCATATTAGGACTAAATTCATAACCTAAGAAAATTACCATTCTGTTTAGAGACTCTCAAAATAATATAAGTGAATCATTAGATTTCAACAATTTCTATAAAATAAAGCCACCGTCGTGCTCTAAAAAGATATAAGTGAAGCACTAGAGCAAACAGCCTAGCTCAAAAGATATAAGTGAAGCACATAGAGTATTATAATAAATTCACGATTCATGTGTGTACCTCTCAAAAGATGTGTACAGAAAGGATGATTGTGGCAAACTAAAAAGCAAAGACTCATATCATACAAGACGCTCCAAGCAAAACACATATCATGTGGTGAATAAAAATATAGCCTCAAGTAAATTTACCGATGGATTGAAGACGAAAGAGGGGATGCTATCCGGGGCATACCCAAGCTTAGATGCTTGGTTGTCCTTGAATATTACCTTGGTGTGCCTTGGGAATCCCCAAGCTTAGGCTCTTGCCACTCCTTATTCCATAGTCCATCAAATCTTTACCCAAAACTTGAAAACTTCACAACACAAAACTCAACAGAAAACTCATAAGACCCGTTAGTATAATAAAATAAATCACCACTTTTGGTACTGTTGTGAACTCATTATTTATTTATATTGGTGTAATATATACTGTATTCCAACTTCTCCATGGTTCATACCCCCCGATACTACCCATAGATTCATCAAAATAAGCAAACAACACATAGAAAACAGAATCTGTCAAAAACAGAATAGTCTGTAGTAATCTGGAAATTTCGTATATTTATGTAACTCCCAAAATTATGAAAAATTAGGACAACCTGGGAAATTTATATATAAATCTTGTGTAAAAAATTAAGATCAAAATCACATATCTGTGATTTATTGAATTTTTGGCAATGGGCGCAAAAGTTTCTGTTTTTCAGCAAGATCAAATCAACTATCACCGTAGACCATCCCAAAGGTCTTGCTTGGCTCAAACACTACTTAAAACACCAAAACACAATTACTACAGAGGTAATAATGTGTATTTATTGAGAAACAGAACCAAAAACAAAAAACATAAAAATAAAATTGGGTTGCCTCCCAACAAGCACTATTGTTTAACGCCCCTAGCTAGGCATAAAACATAGATCTAGGTATTGTCATCTTTGGTATTAAATCCATAAGTAGCCCTCATAATAGATTATATGGAAACTTAATTTTCTTTCTTGGAAAGTGTTCCATGCCCTTCCTTAACGGAAATTGAAATCTAATGTTTCCTTCTTTCATATCAATAATTGCACCAATCGTTCTAAGGAAAGGTCTACCAAGAATAATAGGGCATGTAGGATTGCAATATATGTCAAGCACAATAAAATCTAACGGCACATAATTCCTATTTGCAACAATAAGAACATCATTAATCCTTCCCATAGGTTTCTTAATAGTGGAATCCGCTAGATGCAAATTTAAAGAACAATCATCAAATTCACGGAAACCTAGCACATCACATAAAGTTTTCAGAATAGTGGAAACACTAGCACCCAAATCACACAAAGCATTGCACTCATAATCTTTAATCTTAATCTTAATAGTAGTTTCCCACTCATCATAAAGCTTTCTAGGGATCAAAACTTCCAACTCAAGTTTTTCTTCAAAATATTTCATCATAGCATCAGCGATATGTTTAGTAAAAGCTTTATTTTGATTATAAGCATGAGGAGAATTCAACATGGATTGCAACAAGGAAATACAATCTATCAAAGAACAATTATCATAATTAAAGTCCTTGAAATCCAAAAGAGTGGGTTCATTGCTACTTAAAGTTTTGACCTCTCCAATCCCACTTTTATCAATTTTTTCATTAAGATCTTTGAACTCCAAATCATTGGGACGCCTTCTAGCTAAAGTTGATTCATCTCCAGTCCCATCTTTATCAAGATTTATATTAAAAAACGAAGATTCAATAGGAGTCACACCAATCACTTTAAGATCTTCATCATTATTTAAAGACTCCGGTTTGGCGACCATCTTATTTACCAAAGTAGTTTGTTTATCAGAAATTTGGCCTACTAAATTTTCAAGATGAGCAAATTGAGATTTAAGACCATAAAATTCCTTAGTAACGTCATCAAGCTCTTTATTAATATACACCATCATAGTTTTTTGTTCTTTAAGCTCGTTTCTAAAGAAACTATTATGCTTAAATTGTAAAGACATGAAGCTTTTAGCATTATTCTCAATCTCTTCCAACTTCCTATAATAAGGATCAAAGCTTTTGGGTTGAGCCATACGGGCAAACAAGCAAATGAAAAGATGAACGGAAGAAGGGCGAATAAAAAGGCAAATATTTTTGTGTTTTTCTGAAAATGTTTTAGAAGTGGGGGAGAGGAAAACGAGAGGCAAATGGCAAATAATGTAATGCAAGAGATGAGAGTTTATGGTGGGTACTTGGTAGGCTTGATGTAGAACCTCCCCGGCAACGGCGCCAGAAATTCTTATTGCTACTTCTTGAGCTTGCGTTGATTTTTCCCTTGAAGAGGAAAGGGTGATGCAGCAAACTAGATATAAGTATTTCCCTCATTTAAGAACCAAGGTATCAATCCAGTAGGAGGTACAAGCAAGTCTCCAATCTATGCACCTGCACAAACTAACAAACACTTGCACTCAACGCGAAAAAGGGGTTGTGAATCCCTTCACGGTCTCGAACAAGAGTGAGATCTAGTAGAGATAGGTATAAAAGATAAATAAAAGAGCAAACTAAAGTAAATCTAAATAAATTGCAGCAAGGTATTTTTGGGTTTTTTGGTTTATAGATCTAAAAATATATCATGGAAAATAGACCCGGGGGCCATAGGTTTCACTAGAGGCTTCTCTCTTGAAAGAAAACATACGGTGGGTGAACAAATTACTGTCGAGCAATTGATAGAAAAGCGCAAAGTTTTCATGATATCCAAGGCAATGATTATGAATATAGGCATCACGTCCGTGTCAAGTAGACCAAAACGATTCTGCATCTACTACTATTACTCCACACATCGACCGCTATCCAGCATGCATCTAGAGTATTAAGTTAATTAGAACGGAGTAACGCCTTAAGTAAGATGGCATGATGTAGAGGGATAAAATCAAGCAATATGATGAAAACCCCATCTTTTTACACTTGATGGCAACAATACAATACGTGCCTCGCTACCCCTACTTTGTCACTGGGTGAGGACACTGCAAGATTGAACCAAAAACTAAGCACCTCTCCCATTGCAAGAAGAACCAATCTAGTTGGCCAAACCAAACTGATAATTCGAGAGAAATACAAAGATATTTAATCATGCATAAAAGAGTTCAGAAAAGACTCAAATAATATTCATAGATAATCTAATCATAAATCCACAATTCATCGGATCTCGACAAACACACCGCAAAAGAATATTACATCGGATTGAACTCCAAGAACATCGAGGAGAACATTGTATTGAAGATCAAAGAGAGAGAAGAAGCCATCTAGCTATGGACCCGTAGGTATGTGGTAAACTACTCACGCTTCATCAGAAGGGCAGCAACTCCGTGATTGAATCCCCCTCTGGCAGGGTGCCGGAAAAGGCCCCAAGATGGGATCTCACGGGAACAGAGGCTTGCGGCGGCGGAAAAGTATTTTGGTGGACGCTTCTGTTGGTTTGGGAATATTTTGGAATTTATAGAGCAAGAATTAGGGTTGGGGGACTCCCGAGGTGCCCACAAGCCAGGGAGGCGCCCCCCTAGGGCATGGCCTGAGGGCTTGTGGGCCCCTCGGGACTCTTCTGACCCCCTCTCCAAGCTCCGTGGATGCCTTCTGGTCCAAGAAAAACCATCGTAAAGTTTTATTCCGTTTGGACTCCGTTTGATATTCCTTTTCTGTAAAAATCAAAAACAAGGAAAAAACAGAAACTGGCACTGTGCTCTATGTTAATAGGTTAGTCCCAAAAATAATATAAAATAGCATATTAATGCATATAAAACATCCAAAACAGATAGTATAATAGCATGGAACAATCAAAAATTGTAGATACTTTGGAGACGTATCAGGGTTGGCCGCGGAGACCCCGGCCCTGTTGCGCTTGTCCCGGTGTTGTGCGGTAGATCTATGACGATGATGGTGACGGCGAGGCCGCGGGCAGCGATGATCTTACCCAGTTCGATCATCGAGACCAGGTGGCCCATGCTCGGCGATGGGTACATCACCACCAGCTTCCGTGGCGTCGTGGTGACTGCTGGGCGATCCATCTTGGCGATGATATGCCTGCTCTGGAGTCATGGACGCTATGGTGGTGGTGTCTGCTTTGGAGTGTGGAGTAGCACAAGTGGAGTTGGAGATGCATGGCGAACCGATGATTTATAGAGGCCGATGGTCTGTCTGGCTCGCCACCACACTGCCAGTCTGGTGGCCGAAATTTGTACGTAATTTTCTTCTACTTGTTGCATTGCAGGTGATGTGTACCAGTCGCAGTGGCAAATGTGAGATGCGGTCAGGTGTGGATCGTTGGTCACTTGGACTTGTGTTCTTGCTTGGCTTCTTTAGTACGACGGGTCTAAGCAAATAACGTCATCGCTGACGGATGGAACCATTTCAAGTCCCACCTGTCAATTGCCATCTCTCATGAGGGACGAACCAGTTCGACACAACGGCCAAATAATCTAGCATATGATTTCCACATATGTGAGGATCCAGCTCAATGCCCATGCATCCTGATGGTCGATCCATCGATGTAATGATGTCATTGCTTGTGTATGAATATCGCTTCATCTGTCGCCATAGAGCACCCCTGATTACTTCTCTGATTCGCATTTATTTCAGTAATTTATTCTCGACTGAGTTGTATCATGTCTATTGTTCTTCAAAGCTACTTTATCGGCATCCATTTCCTGCAAATCCTTCTTTTCTGAAAACGTGTTCTGTTGTGTGTTTGCATTGACTATACTTAAGGTAGTGTGTTTGTGTGTTAGGTTGATCTATATCTGGTGCTACTTACATTTCCCAGTAGTGTGTATCTACTCATGTGGATTGTTGCAGTTAATCTTCACAGAGTGGATCCCGATTCTAATGTTGGTAGTTTTGTTTCCATTCTTTGTGACCGTCATTACTCTGAGAGCACTGTGTTTCTATACCCGCATGATTATCATCTCTTGGTTAGAATCATTCATCTAATCTCTCTATCTATTTCTCTTGGGCCTAATGGGAAGGAAATTGCTAAATCGGTCAATGATATTCTAGACTTAGAGGCTGAGAGAGCGTCTGAGTTGATCCGGAATATAGCGGCTGTTAGACCTATGACTGACGCTGATATTAACAATTTGGGCATATCTGCGCTAGAGAGTTTTTGTGACGAACAATTGCCTACTTCGGATGCCGAAGGTGAGGTAGGGGGGACGGAGTCCGAGGGACATGTCAACCATCCTACTTTAGTGTCTGATGCACAAGCGGCCACTAGTCATGTGGACGAGGGGATGGTAGTGGATAAACCCAAGCGTTCATGGAAGAGGAAGGTATATCCAACGTCGGCTGTTCGTAGAAGTGCGAGAGTCAAGCTCAAGAAAAAATTCCATGATTACTAATGAAAGGGATTTTTGGAATAGCAGAGCTCTAGCAGACTTGGCTAAGAAAAGGTTCCTGGCTGAAGCATCGATTGAGGATAAACTCGATTTCATTGCACTTCTTGAAACAGGTAGAGATAACTTCACCTCGCAGTTCCTCGGAACTTTGTCTGGTGGAATTGATTTTGACTGGCACTGTTTGCCTCCTAGAGGACAATCCGGTGGGATTATTTTGGGGGTGAAGTGCGAAACACTAGAGGTGTTAAATGTAGTAAGAGGGGATTATGCAGTTAAGTTCTGGGTAAGGTCCAAATTGGATGGATTCCGATGGGCTCTCGTGGCGTTGTATGGCGCATCCCAACCCGATTTTAAGCCTGAATTCTTGGCTGATTTGGTTAGGATCTGCGGGGATGAGAGGTTACCGATGCTAGTAGGCGGGGATTTCAACATCATTAGGAGGAAAGAAGAAAAGAATAACGATCATTTTGATGGGCGGTGGTCCTTTATGTTCAATATGATCTTCCAGAGTCTTAATCTCAGAGAGATTGAACTAATGGGTAGACAGTTCACTTGGGAAAACACGCTACCTAATCCAACATATGAGAAGCTGGACAGAGTGCTTGCAAGTGTGGAATGGGAACAGAAATACCCACTTGTATCGGTGCACGCGATGCAGAGGGCAATCTCAGACCATACACCCTTGTTAGTGGACTCGAGTGAAGCCACACATATAGGCAATAAAAATATTTTCTCTTTCGAACTAAGTTGGTTCGAAAAAGATTTTTTTATAGAGATTGTCGCAAGAGAATGGGCTAAGCCTGTTGCTGGTAGATCCAGCATGGAACGCCAGCAAAACAAAATTAGACATCTGCGACCATTTTTGAGGGGTTGGGCCAGAAATAAAAGCGGGATATATAAACAAGAAAAAGAGTGACTTATCCATTTGATTCATGCTCTGGACTTGAGAGCGGAAATGAATCTGCTGGACGAGATAGAGCAGGCCGTAAAGTCCAAAGCCGAGTTGAAACTACGTGCTCTTCTTAGAGAAGAAGAAATGAAGTGGGCCTTGTGCGCTAAGGTTCTTATGGTCGTCCAAGGGGATGATAACACTCAATTTTTTCATATGATTGCAAATGGCAAACATAGGAAAAAGAAAATCATACAGCTAGAGCAAGATGAAGGAACGGTGGTGGGACATGAGAATCTGAAGTTATATATTTCCGATTATTACAAGCAATTCTTTGGGCCTCCAGTAGATAATGTGGTGTCCCTAGATGAGCTTGTAGTTGGGGATGTACCTCAGCTTCGGTCAGATGAAAATGAGATTTTATCTACACCTTTTACTGAGAAGGAGGTTTTTGATGCGATTTCTCAGATGAAGCCGAATAAAGCACCGGGACCAGATGGGTTTCCGGTGGAATTCTATAAGAATGTTGGCATATTGTGAAGGTTGACCTTATGCCTATGTTTCAAGATTTCTTTAATGGCCATCTGCAACTTTTCCATCTCATCTTTGGTACGATAACGTTGTTGCCAAAGAAAGAGGAAGCAATTCAAATAGAGCAATTCAGGCCAATATGTCTTTTGAATGTGAGTTTCAAAATATTCACGAAAGTAGCCACTAATAGATTGACACGGATTGCCCATTCGATTGTGCAACCTAGCTAGTCAGACTGCTTTCATGCCTGGAAGACATATCCTAGAAGGGGTTGTTGTCTTACATGAAACTTTACATGAAATGCATTCGAAGAAACTAGATGGGGTGATCTTCAAGGTGGATTTTAAGAAGGCATATGATAAGGTCAAATGGCCATTCCTACAGCAGGCCATGCGCATGAAGGGTTTCAATGGGGGCATGGAGGAATCAGGTGGATTCCTTTGTCCAAAAAGGTAGTGTCGGGATTAAGGTGAATGATGACATCGGTCATTATTTCCAGACGCATAAAGGCCTAAGACAAGGAGACCCGATGTCTCCTATACTTTTCAACATTGTGGCAGACATGTTGACCGTGCTTATAGGTCAGGCCAAGGAGAAAGGCCATGTAGGTGGTCTTGTCCCACATTTGGTGGATGGGGGCGTTTCTATCCTACAATATGCCAATGACACTATTATATTCATGGAGCATGACCTTGCAAAAGTGAGGAATATGAAACTAGTGTTGTGCCTTTTTGAACAATTGTCAGGACTAAAGATTAACTTTCAGAAGAGTGAATTGTTTTGCTTTGGTAGGGCCAAAGAGGAACAAGACAATTATCGACAATTGTTCGGTTGTGAACTGGGATCACTACCGTTCAGCTATCTAGGTATTCCAATTCATCATCGGAAATTAACTAATAAAGAGTGGAAATGTATCAAAGATCGATTTGAAAAAAAAACTATGCTGCTAGAAGGGTAAGCTTATGTCATATGGAGGTCGGCTGGTGCTGATCAATTCAGTACTAACTAGTATGCCGATGTTCCTTCTATTTTTCTTTGAGGTACCTAAAGGGGTACGAAAGAGACTAGACTTCTATCGATCTCGTTTTTTCTGGCAGTCAGACAAGGTTAAGACAAAATATCGCTTGGCAAGATGGGATATTATTTGTCGACCCAAAGACCAGGGGGGTCTTGGGATTGAGAACCTCGAGATTAAAAATAAATGCCTATTAAGCAAATGGATGTATAGGTTATCACAGGAATCGGATGGCATGTGGGCACAAATTCTAAGGAATAAATACTTACACTCTAAAACTCTGGCTCAGGCTACCGTAAGACCTAATGATTCGCCGTTTTGGAAGGGGCTCATGAGAACAAAAGAGGCCTTCTTCCATAGGGCGAAATTTGTTGTTGGGGACAGAACGACAACAAGGTTTTGGGAGCATACATGGTTAGGAGAGACACCTCTAGCTCTCCAGTACCCTTACTTGTATAATATTGTGCAACATAAGGAGGATTGCATGGCAAAAATATTACAGACGGTACCTTTGAATATCCAGTTCAGGAGAGCTTTAGTAGGGGAATGATGGAACTCCTGGCTACACTTGGTGCGGAGGTTGATGGACGTTCAACTCTCATACCAACCAGACTCCTTTCACTGGAAGTTAACGGGTAATGGAGTGTTTTCGGTTAAATCTATGTACTTAGATATCATTAATTCTGGCCCAATCCCAAGATCGATACATATTTGGAAAGTAAAGGTTCCCCTGCGAATCAAAATTTTCATGTGGTTTGTCCACAAGCGGGTGATCCTTACCAAAGATACTTTACTAAAGCAACGATGGGTTGGTAGTGCACGATGTTGTTTTTGTGTTCATGACGAAACAATTCAACACTTATTCATAGATCCTTACCAAAGATACTTTACTAAAGCTACTTTGGCGATCCATTCATATAGCCTTTAACATCACTCCTCCAGCTAGCATAGATGCGTTGTTTGGGACGTGGGTAAATGGAGTGCAACCTGATATTGCGTTAATTATTCGGATTGGAATATGTGCACTTCTTTGGGCTATATGGAACTGCAGGAATGATATGATTTTTAACAGACAATATATTTTAAACTTCTTATAGGTTGTTTTCAGAGCTACGACATGGATCCGTACGTGGTTGCTACTCACTCCTATGGACTCCAGGGAGCATTTGGCTACTGGGTGCAACCAATGGGAGATGGTAGCACGGGCTATCTTCAACCGGTTTGGATGGCGGCCGCATAATAGGATAGGTGTTTTGTCACTATGTCCTACAGTCCAGCCGGTTGTGGCTATGATTTGTTTCTTAGCTTTTATTTATATTTGCTC
The DNA here is from genome assembly GCA_011799875.1 of Thinopyrum elongatum. Classification (NCBI taxonomy): domain Eukaryota; kingdom Viridiplantae; phylum Streptophyta; class Magnoliopsida; order Poales; family Poaceae; genus Thinopyrum; species Thinopyrum elongatum. Next base: position 370,919,827 of record CM022299.1, on the reverse strand, counting down.
CCTTTGCGAGCTGTACTTCGGATATCGGACTTTGTTTTTTGCTGCACTTGCTTTAATAATATGGCCGCATGCATCTTTCGGATGAAGAGGCCAGGGGAAAATCTCCGTTTCAAAAAAATAATCTGTTTTGTAGTGATTTCTTTCCTTAGTTGTTTCCCATCGTAATCTGCACCTGTCAAGTTTTATTTTCCATTGTGATATACCGAGAGATCTCAAGTTTCGAAAGAAAATTTAAATCTCTCATTCACCCACCTCTAATTATATTTTCTCGATTCTACAAGAATATTCAATGATAAGATTATTAAAAGAATTTGTGGATGGAGGGGCAAACTTCTTAGCTTTGAAGCAAAGTTGATTTTGTTACAAACTTGTATTGCGAGCATTCCCATGTATTTGATGTCTATTATTAAATTTCCTAAATTGGCAATTAAAGCAATTACTTTGCAAAATGACTCATTTTCTCTAGGGTAAGCTCGGGGATACCCATAAATGTCATCTAGCTAATTGGGGATTTGTGTCCCAAAAGAAGGCATGGAGGTCTAGGGGTTCTTAATATCAGAGATTTTAACATGGCCATGTTAGCCTCTTGGGCTAAAAGATTTTTGATGGGCGGAGATAAAAATTGGATTGCATTGGTGAAGTACAAGTATAGCACTTGTAAGCCTAACATTTTTTGGTCCAAAATAGATATTGGTTCCTACTTTTGGAAGAGTGTTACTTGGACCTTTGTTGGGTCTGGCCTTTCTATAAATGGTCTCTTGGGAATGGTAGTTGCATTAGCTTTTGGCATGATATCTAGGCTGGTGATATAACTTAAAAACCCATGATATCTGCCAGCAACAAAGTTGTTGTGTCGCCCAAGTCTAGGGTGGGCATACCCTGAAACTGACATATAGGAGATGTGTGGATACCCCTAAAAAAGGAGTTGTGTGGATGATGATTTCTGAGTTAAATGGTATGAATTGCCGGTCGTTCTTTCAGCTTATATTCTCAAAGATAATGTTGATTGACTTTTGTGGTCTCTAGAACCTTCTGGCATATATTTTGTTCATTTATTTTATAATATGATTAACTAGAGAGGGGTTTCTTCTACTGTTTGGAAAATTGTGGCAACCATACATATCTAGTTTTTGTTTGGCCGTCTTTTAATAATAAGATTTTAACCAGGGATAACTTAAGCAAAAGGCAACATGTTGACAATTTGACTTGCCTCTTTTGTGACGAGGCCGAATCTGTCCACCACCTTTTGTGTGTCTCTCTTGTGGGAAAAGAGATTTGGAGAGATGTAACTGAAATCTTTAATTTCAGAATTCCTTGTAATATGTCTGAATTATCTACTTTGTGGTGTGCTGATAAAAAAATATTGTTGGTATATCATATGTTGTTGTTGTTGTTGTTGCTGTAGTTGTTGCTGTTGTTGTTGTTGTTATTGTTGTTGTTGTTGTTGTTGTGTGAAGCTGATGGACAATGCGTAATGACTTGTGTTTTCAGGACGCACATTGGACGAGTACATGTATTCTTCTGGGAGAGTAATTAAGTGCAATGATTCATCAATGAAAGATCTTGTGTGCGGACACTCAATTGGTCCTACTGCGAAAATGCCTTCTACTATTGGGTCGGCAAAGAGGAGAGCTTCTAAAGATCGCCCTGGAGATGAAGAGGTGGGCGGGAGAAAGGATAGGTCAACGAGGCTTTATTTTGAGAGTGCATTTCGGCTGAACGCTGATGACTTGTAATAGCTAGGTGGCTATGTTTTTCCCTTCCTTCGCTGCATTTGAATAACTTTATACTCTTCTCCAGCCTTTGTGGCTAGCTGTAAGGGGTTTATTTTCTGGATCGACAAACATTCGTGGCTTGTTGTGCCCCATTTTCAATAAAATGGGCTGGGGGTAATCCCTTTCTTTAAAAAAAAACATAGGCGGGTAGATTTCGTTTCATGGCTTCGAATGTCTGGCGTTTGTGTCTTAGAGCATCTACAGTCGAACATAGCAAATTTGCCCCCCTTAAATGTTTGTGGGTGTGCCTGGTTAGTGACCGTTCGTGTCTGTTTTGAGCCCCTATTCGTTCGTCCATGCAGGCACACTTCTCATTTTTTTTCTTCATATGTTCGGTCACTTGCAACTTATTGGTGGAGATGAAGAGATAGAGATAGAAAGGAGAGAATGAATAAAGAAAGAGAAAAGATGGTCTGGGGTGGGCCGCGTCCTATGTGGAGGACTGACCGAGCGCGTCCGCGAGCCCTCATATTCTCCATATATTTGTCCTTAACATGAGGGTCCGTGGACAACCCGGACGTATAGGGATGATATTAGGGGTTCGGCTGGGTCACCTTTTCCCCTCTCTCTCCTATCCGGTCACTAACCGGACGCGTTTGCGGAAGTTTGAGGAGGATTCATATCTCTAGAGTCAATAATCTTCCATGAAGAACTACTGAACTCAATCACTTGCTGCTGTTACTCAATAGTTTTCTGTTGAGGCCTATCCCGGAGAGGTAGTGAAATTGGATCAATGATTGATTTGGTTACTTCCAATTACGTAAATCAATAGTTCAAACCGCACTCAAAGGTAGGGAATTTCCAACTGATATAGAAAATTTTGTACCAGAAACAATAGTATCTACAATTATAGTCCCTCTGTGATGTACTCCCTCTGTAAAGAAATATATGAGTGTTTAGATCACTACTTTAGTGATCTAAATGCTCTTGAGGGAGTAAAATATATCTCTTCTTTTTAGAAGAACAGGGAGGCTCCTCCCTGGTTTCATTCACTTGAATGAAACCAACAAGTCGTTCATACAATTAGCTCACTGAGAGGAGCAGTTCAGTGGGAATTAGGGAAATAAAACGCACATGCGTGACTTGGTACATCTGTTTTAGCTCCAGATAGGAGCGAGGGGGGAAAAGGGAAACTACTGTCCGCAGACAATTCCCTGGTAGGCTTTCCTGGTCTTCATCGGTGGAGCCGCTGCCGCCTGTGGTGACCAGCACGCCATGAGCGTCGACACGAGGCCGGCCACAACGGTCTTGTCCCCGGTGTCCCTCTTCTTGGCAGGTGAGGCGAAGTCGACACCATCATCGGAGATCTTGAGTCTACTCCATGGATCGGTCGGCGATGGAGTTCTTTCACGAACAAGACTTGAGCTCAGCCACTTGTAAGCATCAAAGGCCGCTGGGTGAATCTTGCCAGTTGATCTGAGAAGGCCTCCAGCCTTATCCCACTATGTTATGGGGATAGAACTGCCCAGGATTTGATTGTTCTCAGGATCAGTCTCAAGACCCGCTTAATAGAGGTCCAAATGCTGTTATTGAAAATCAGAGTTTCTATATTTCCAAAGATACCAAACTACTACAGAACTGACAGTATTTAGAGCAGAGCTTTTATAATTAGAGATCCAGAATCTAGCTATTGATTCAAAATCATCCCCAATTTGGGTTTTAAACTGGTCTTTGACAAAAGACCACACATGCTTAGCTATCACATAGTCAAAGAACAGGTGTGAAATACATTCTAGCTCCGAACAGAAAACACAATCAAGGGGTTTTATAATTGTTGGAAATATGCCTAGAGGCAATAATATTGTATTATTATATTTCCATTATTCATAGTTGAGAGTTTATATTCCATGCTATAACTGCTATGATCATGGAATATGAGATTCAGTGGAAAACTCATATGCACTTGTGGAATGATAAATGGTAAACAATAGGTTCCCGGTCTCGCCTCTAAGACTGGATCAAGTGTTGTTGGTGATCATGTTTTCCGGAGCTTAGGATACCGTTAAGTGTAACGATAGTCCTAAAACAACATTGAGGGTATGATGTTAGTAGAACAATCATATTGAATCGACCCAATTCTTGTCTGTTATACTATGTGATCATATCGTCTAAAATCATCTGTTATAACATGGATTGTTAGCATGTTTTTTAGTTCCTCAGACCATGAGAGTGTCTCGGTCACTTCCTACCAGACGGTGGGCTTTGGGGTTGCTCAAACGTCATCTGTAACAAGGTGATCATAACGACAACTTTCAGGCTCACCGGAAAGTTTGACAAGTGACCGGACAGCTCGAGAGTGGGATTTGCTCCTCCGACGATGGAGAGATATTCTTAGGGCCCTCTTGGTGTGACGGCATCCATCATTGTCTGGCCAGACACAGGTGACTACATCACGGGGATGCCGGAACAGGTCAACGAGTAAGAAGAACAAAACCGGTAACGGGAGCAATGGTATAGTGAGCATGGTGATGACTCAAGAGGATACCGATGCACACCGGGTTTTGTAAAGTATCGCGAAGCAAAGGGAACATCACATGATAACCAAAAGTTCACTCGAATATCATTCGTGTAATCATAGGGACCGATATGGATGTCCACGATTCCACTATCGGTCATTGAACGAAGGGGTTTCGTTCATGTCTATGATTTACCAAACCTATGGGGTCACAAGCTTAAGGTAATCACGGTTTACTGAGTGTTAGTAGGACGGGAGTGATGAGAATAGATTTGTGGAATTGTTTCATTAATATCCGAAATAGTTCCGAGAGGTTCCGGAAGCGTTCCGGAGTCACCGGAAGCTATAATTTCGTACCACGACGGAATTTCAGATTTTGGTGCCACATGCAACGTTTTCTGAAATGGTAGCCACGGCAACGTTTTCTGAGATTGTCGTCATGACAATGTTTTTGAAACAGTTGCCACGGTAACAAAATATTGGCCATCACGTCGCTTCAACTGGAGATTGAAGATGATCATGAAGGACTCCCGGCGCCCAGGGCTATACCATGTCATGCTATTATGAATTGCGTGAGATGTTTATCCCTTTGTTGTTTGCACCCTTTGATTGCGCAGTAGTCAATTATTAGGGTGATCTCTCACAGTAAATATCAAGTTAAAAGGTGCTCTTCCCAGTGTTGCAACCGTATATAACACGTAGCATTCCGGAGTGCATCATGTACACATGAGTACAAACGGATCGTGACGTGTAAGGCGGGGATGGTCAGACCATACATGCAGATAACACTCAGTTGTCTTGAAGTTCTGGTAGAATAGTTCTGAGCTCAGAGCACAAAGCATCGAAAGATGAACAAGAGTCATATGGAGATATGATTGGCAAAAGATTGCCCACGGGTCAAAATTCTCGTCATCAGTGATGCACACATCAATGGCTGAGAACTAGGCTTGGATCTTGAATCACTCACTATCAATTATGAGAGATATCGATTTGAGTGGGACCACAATTATGTATTAATTAAATTTAATAACTAGTGCAAATTAATTATGAACAATGTCTATGTGTAGTTTGCATTATAGTTGTAGAATTATGGCTCACAATTCCACCTTTGTTGTTGAAATTGATTGACTGTTATTTATCTAGTTGAAGCTTTATGTTCGAGAGGATCGTCCTCTAAAAGTGCCAAGAAGGATTTTGTCCTACTGCATGTTTACAATACTCTCTTGCTGATGCTATGGATGACGAGACTCACGTGCTTCGATCCAAAAGCTTGAATTGCATTACAGTCTGCTTGCTTCTGAGAAACCTGCACTTCAAAATGTATGGGATAGTTATGTGATACTCTTGGAACTGAAAATTGTTTTCAGAAACAAACAAAGGCTAAAAGAATGCGATATATAAAGAAGTGTTTTGTTTGCAAATTCTAGTGAAGTGTTCAACTATGTTTAAGAATGAAATGTGTAAGATCCGGAAGAAAGCCAGTCATGTGTTGACGGTGAAAACTTGTAGAGAAAGAACAAAACCAAAGGATGTAATTAGACTTACTTGCCTAGGGAAATTCAGGGCTCATGCCACTCTTAAAGTTGTTGTTTCTTCTAAGAGTAAGAGAAATATTGAAGTAAGACTATAATAAGTAAAAAGCAGAAAGAAAAGAAGACTAGAATGTCCAGCTCAGGTATGAATGTCATACAAGTTATGAGATGCAGAGGTGGTTGGTCAAGTAAAGTGTAGTTCTTGGAAAAAATGATCAATTTGTTGACCAGTAATTCTTCGGTATTGTAGTTAAAAGGTTAATCACAAGGATATCAACTCGATTGCATATTATTGCAAATCGTTGCAAGAAACTTCGAACGGCCTAAATGACCAACAAATAATGAGGTTAAAATATTTTGATGGATTGCAAAAGGTTATAATATTTCTATCAGTGTATTACCTCTGTATTTATTATCATAATTCATTTTAGAGTTTTTGTACACTCTAGCCCATTGCGTAGAAGTTGCAAGGAGATTCTTCATGACAGAAGAATAGTTGTTTGATGCTATGAAGGAGGTTGTCCATGATAGAACAATAGTTGTTCAATGGTATGAACAAAAGGGCATACTCCTATTGTAAATAAGAGTTCATACTCTTATTATGAATAAGATGTATGTTATGAATATTGATAATAAAATTGAACATCCATAACGCTGACGCTAAATGTCGTAAGACTAAAAAAAATACCACATCTGTGTGGCACTGCATTTAGTCACATTGGAGAAACTAGCATGGAGAAATTTCATAGTGATGAATTTTGAAGTCATCTGATTGAGAATCATCTGACACTTGCAAATTTCGTCCAATTAGTGAAGTAAACAAAAGTACCATTCACGGGCCATAGAGAACGAGTAACAAAATAATTGGCAATATGCATATCGATGTGTGTAGTCCAATAAGTGTTGTTGCGAGCAGTGGATTTATCTATCTTCAAGGATGACTCAAGTAGATATTTATATTTACTAATTGAGGCATAAATCTAGATCTTTTGAAGTGTTTCAAAAGGTTTTCAGAATGAAGTAGAAATTATTGTAACAAGAAAATTATGATTCTACAATTGGATTGCAGAAAAGAATATTTGAGTTACAAATTTAGCGAATGTCTGATGAGCTATAAAAGGATTTTATAGATTGCACCTCCTAGAAACACTACTAAGAGTAGATTGTTTTAAGTAGATGCAATCAAACTATGTATGACATGGTGAGATCAAAGATGACATTAATTATTTCGCCAATATACTTTCAAAGTGATGCTTTAGAGACTGTGGCTTTCACACTGAAAAAGGGAGCGCCATCAAATTTATTGAAATAAGTGCTACTTTGTAGGTTATCCCAAATAGTTGGGTATTCCTCTATCACTACGCCGAGGCAAAGTGTTGCCATAGAGTGCAGAAGTTTTGAATCAAATGTTTCCTACAAAAGAGTGAGTGGGAGGACAGTGCAACTCGACAAGATTGCAGAATCTTCATAATCAGCTCAAAGAAAAGGAACACTGGAAGTAATTCTAGAATTTCTTACTGCGACTGATACAAAAGCCTCTACATGAGATGTAGAGACTACATTCAAACTTGTAGCTAAACTATATAGGTTGGGAAAATTCATGCAGACCTTTGTGGTATGCAGATGAAATATTGTTGGGCAAACAATGAACCTATAAATTACAGAGAAGCGTTTATGGGCCCTGACTCCAGAAACTGGCTATATGCCAACATAATCCGAGATAGTATCCATTCACATAATTCAAGCTTAGAACTTGATGAACCCTTCGAAAGACTTAGAGTCTAAAGAATAGTAATGGATCTATAAACTGACAAAGATAAAAATATATTTTATAATGCTTGACTTGTTACAAATATTTTATGACAAGATCAAAGAATTGACTATGACGAGACTGTCTCATCATAGCAATACTTAAACTCAGTTCGGGTTAAACTAGCAATTATTAAATATTTTAATAAAACAGATGGATGTCAAAATGATTCCATGAGGTGGAAATAGAACCAAGGTTGTATGTTTGATATGATCCAAAGTAATTTTGTTGATCTAGATGATGCTAGTAAGTATGCAAACTTCAAGAGATCCTATAATGATCTGAAGCAAGCATAGTGGAGTTGGAATCTTCGTACTGATAAATGGTCAAATAAATTGATTTCATCGAGTAAAGCGAAGATGCTTGTATTTGTAACACCCCGGTAATTCAGCTACAGTAATCACACCCTAATGGTGCCATGTCATCGCAGCTATTTTGCTAAACCTCACTTTGATCCAAACGAGTTCAAATTCAAAATTTAAAATAAAGTCAAAATAATTATTTATTCAAAAAGTAAAACTATAATGTTCAAATAATTCTATAAATTCCCTTGATCATCTTCATGTTGAAACCAACTTCATTGGAGTCACAAATAAATTCCTAGGAAATTAATAAGTGGTCTAACAGAAAATAAAATGGCCTTTTCAAATTAAACAAATGTATGAACTTTCCAAAATAAAATGGAAACCTTGTGTGTAGCACCCAAAATATTGTATTTGAATTATATGTGCAGTATCTTGTAGAGCTAATATCATTTAGTGCATAAAATAAATAGAAAACTGAGACAAAAGGTTTGACAGAAAAGCAGAAATCTTTTTTTAAGGAAAAGGCCCCTGTTTCCCCTGGGCCTTAGCCCACACGGGCTGACCCAGGCAGGCCGGCCCACCTACTCCCATGTCTCCCCTTTCCTCTGTTCACATAACAGAGGCGCGGCACACATCCATGGCACCCTGGCCATGGATGGCCTCCATGTCGCCCCTCTAGTCCTATAAGCACGCCCCCACGAAACCCTAGACCGCCCTCGTCCATTCCCCCCTCGATCCCCCATCGGCCCCCTTCTCTTCCGCTTGATTTTGAGCTCGATTTGCTCCGCGGTCACCCGCTGCCTCGCCCTCTTGCCGCGGCCACTGTCGTCGTCGTCGCTCGGGAACACGTCCTGGAGGATCTCCGCGCCCGGCTTCGTTCGTTCAGGGACCAGCTTGAGCCGAGGAGCTGCGTAGCCGACGCCATCGCCGTCTTCTTCAACTGGTCGCCACCAACTCGCCGTCGATGCCGTCGCTCCGGTCCACCCCGAACCTCCCCGAGCACGCCAACAGACTCACCGTGAGCTCCTCCCTCGGATCCCCCTTCCCCCCTTCGAGTTGGACGCTGTAGGCCGCCGTCACCGTCGTGCCCGAACCTACGCGTACGCGTACGTGCATGCGTGCAGTTGCTGCTCCTGGGCTGTCGCTGCTGCTGCTGTGCGCGCGCTCGTGCGTGGCCTCGCCCGTAGTTGCCGTAGCCGTCCGTAGCCGCTGATGCTGCTCGCGCGCTGCTACCGCCCTGTGCTGCTGTCGCTGGCCACTGCTACTTGCAGTACCTGCTGCCTGCTGCTGTGCCGCTGCCTGTTCCTGCTGCTACTCGCTGCTGCTTACTGCTGCTACTGCGTGCGGCTGCTGCTATCGCTGCTCTGTTGCTGGTGCATGCTACTGCCGACTGCTGCTGCTACTGGTCATGGCCACGGCCATGGCCAAGTGTGGCGTGTGCTGTGTGTGTGTGCGTGAGTGTGTTTGCAGTGTGTGTGTGCAGAGGTGTGTGAGCCGGCCCTTCTTTAATCTAGCTTAGAATTAAATTAGTGTTAAATTAGTGTTAAATTAGTCTAGTAGTAGATGACATGTAGGCCCACCCATTTAATAAGTTAGATTTATTTATTTGTTTAGGTATAGCCTATGACATGTAGGCCACCTCTTCTCTATTTGACCAGTCAAATTGACTTGGTCAAACTCGTATTAAACAATTTCAGCAATTTTAGAAAATCGATTAAACCTCGAAAAATCATAACTAATTCATACTAACTCGGATGAAAATGTTTTCTACATGAAAGTTGCTCAGAAAAATCCAACGAATTCAAATACGTGGTCCGTTCATCTGTCACATGCCCCTAGCATGCTGAACATGGAACCGTCCCCTCTCTTTCGTCTGTCCGGAAAATGCCAAATGCTGGGAAAACATTCCCGGATGTTTTCCTTCTTCGTCTATATCACCTAGCACTGCATTAGGTCACCCCTAACACCGCGTATTGGCATGTTATGCTTTGTGATAATTTGATTGATCTGTTATTTATTATGTTCCCCCTCCGTTACTTCTTTCCGGTAGACCCCAAGACCGCTGCCAATGCCACTGTGATCGACTACATCGACGACGACCCTTCTTCCTTTTCGTCAGAGCTTCCAGGTAAGCCCCCCCTTTGATCATCCCGATATCGCCCATTCTATTTTCTCATGCTTGCATTAGAATTGCTGCTGCTACTGCTTTACCTATTCTGATGCATAGCCTGTTTTTTATAACCTGCTTATTGTTACCTTACCTGCCTATTTCAAACTGCTTAGTATAGGCTGGGTAGAGACCTATCAGTGACCCCCCACTTGTCTCGACTGCCCCGCTGGATTATCAGAAGACCCGATCAACGGGATCGAAGACCAGGCCCCGGCACCTCACATCACCCCCTTAGTTGTAATGACACTGCAGCATTACTATCGAGTGCCGAGGGTGATACCTCGTGTAGCACTTCTGATGTTAACTCTGTAGAGTAGCTTATCGGTCAGGATCATCGAGGGTGATTCCTCCTTCACCACTTCCGATAACGACGCCGTCGTACACACCTCAAGTGTGAACCCAGTGAGGGTGATTCCTCCGAGTTCACCTTGACGGATACATCGAGTAGGAATCCAACGAGGGTGATACCGCGGATTCCCCTGATGTTATGGACACACGGATACTTGGACTGTACTATTGTTACTTGGAAAGACGGGTCGACCCTGAGGGGTACCCGCGAGTGATGTGGAGATGGGTTGACCTGGATGGTGCCCGAGTGATGAATACGAGGCGTGGCCGGGCATTCCTAGCCCTTGCCGCAAGTCCTCGAGACGGGGCGACGGGGTCACATCGATAGTGAGTCTCTGATCGTTACCGCAAGTCCCTAGTCCACTAACGATTTGGATATTTGATCCGAGAGGGCCTCTGGCCTGATAGCACTAACCATCACGTGGGCATAGTATGGGTGTTCTGCATCGTATGCATCAACCGAAGGCTCTGTCAGACGTCCAGTTCAGCATTGCGGCCGGGACGGACCGACGCCCACCTGGTGCCTGGCTTCCCCCTGCACGCAACGACTCGTAGTGCACAGGGCGATGGCCCAAGACCTCTGAGCGCTTAGGATGTAGACCGACGGGGACCTCTCTGCTGAGCTCTAGATAGGGCTGCGATGTGTCGTTTGGCTGAGGCCGGGCATGACCCGAAAAAGTGTGCCCGGTCGGAGTTAAGCGAGCGTGGTGGGTAAGTTGGTGCACCCCTGCAGGGAAGAACTACTCTATGCATAGACGGATCCTCGGTAACGGACACTCGGAGTTGTATCCTGATTGATACAATTAGAATTGGATACTATGACTCTGGGATTGCTTTCTCGCAGGGAGTCGAGAAAGGATCTTTGGGTGAGGTTGATGACTGTATGGCTCTGGAATTGCTTTCTCACAGGGAGTCGAGAAAGGATCTCTGGGCGAGGTTGATGACTGTATGGCTCTGGAATTGCTTTCTCGCAGGGAGTCGAGAAAAGATCTCTGGGTAAGGTTGAGACTTAATGATACTACTACCTATACAGTACTAATCTACACTCTTCTAATGCTGCAAGACCTCTGAAGATGCTAGTCTTCGATAGGACTAGGCCTTCTCTCTATTCTGGCATTTCTGCAGCCCAGTCCACATATACAGCCTTCCTTTGATAATGTTGCATATGTAGTGTAGATCCTTGCTTGCTGAGTACTTCGGATGAGTACTCACGGTTGCTTTGCTTTGTTTTTCCCCCATATCCCCTTTGATGCAACCAGATGATGAACCCTCGGATACAGCTGCCCCCGCCGACGATCGCTACTACTACCCCGTGGGTGGATGTTACTACGAGCTTGCCGTCGACCAGGAGTAGGATCGGAGGGTCCCAGGCAGGAGGCCTACGCCTTTCGATCGTAGTGTTTTCTTTTGTCTCGCCTTCTTAAGGCCTTTCTGTGTTTTCTTTTATATCTGTATGCAGATATCTGCTGCTTCCGCTGACGCTTGTGCGCAAGCTTATGTATTCGAGCCCTCTGGCTTGTAACATAAAGCTTGTATGACTTTATTTATGATTTAGAGTTGTGTTGTGATATCTTCCCGTGAGTCCTTAGGCTTGATCGTTTGCATTTGCGTGTATGATTAGTACACGATTGAGCCGGGGGCGTCACAGTAATTACAAGAAAGTAAGTGGGAGCATGATAATATTTGTAAACACTATATGTACATGACATATTATTGATTTGAAGTTATTTTCTTGACACGGATTAAGACTTTATTGAAACTAGTTTTTCATTATAATGCTTAGGCAATGAATAGTATTGGTATTAGACATAATGATCTATGGAGATAAGAGTGTCTAATCGGACTTAGCCAAAATACATATTAATAGAATACTAAAGCAGTTTAGTATGTAAAATGTCAAGAAGAGTTAGTTGTCAATGTCACATGGAAGGAGTCGGTATCCTGAAATACCGATGAGCGAAATATGATTTCAATCACTTGTAACATCCCCAACCTCACACCACAGTGATCACCCTCTTGACAATGCCTAGTCACCATGCTTAGCAGTGCTTGATCATCTATAGCATCATATCTCATTTCAATTCCAAATTCAAATGTATTTTCTAACTTATAGTGAAATAAAAGTTGTTCAAATCCAGGAACTAAAATGTTCATAATGTTGCAAATAATCTCAAAGTAATTATAAAAATAAGATCAATATTAATTGAATTATTTAAATGACTCTAACATCCTAAAACAGTACCAAAACAGCAATGATTAAATCCATTTTATTTAATACAAGTTCAAATGAAAACTTCTGGCCTCCAAACTTTTTGTGGTAGCTCAGATATTACATAGCATTTATTGGGACAAGTGCTACATTTTGCAAAAGCCAAATAATAGCTTGAAGTAATACAAATAGAGACTAAAAGTAAAGCAGAAAAGAGAAAAGGCGGAAAAAGAGAAGGACCTCACTGTGCACTGATGGCCCAACTAGCAACAACACCGCAACCCAACCCACTGCTACATTCGTCGTCCCCCTTGTGTCGACTCCACAGCCGCCATAGCCCCCGATTGCCGATGCGTCGAGCATCCAACGGCGCCCTGGAGAGGATATAGGGCCTTCCCGCACCCTCCCTGCTAACCCTAGATCCCCAGAGCCTCCTCATTTCCCCCTCGTCCTCTCCCTTGCTCGCATTCGAGCTCACCGGCGCAGCCATGGTCGGACCTCCATAGCCGACGCGGTCACCGGCGTTCCCTCTTCGCTGCGACCTGTCCAGAAGCTCCGGGGACGTCGACTCCTTCCTCCTGGTGCATTACTTTGTCTCGAGGAGCAGCACAACCACGGCATCGAGCCGATCCCCTTCTCTGCATCACGTCGCCGTCGCCGTTGTTTCGCGCTACCTCGACCCCCTTCGGCCTCCCCGAGCCTACCCCAAGCACCGCTGTGAGCACACGCTCCCTTCCCCTCTGCTTTCTCGTTGTTTCCGTGCTCGTAGCCGTCCCTGCCATGGCCGCCCAAAGTTACCGCCGCCGCTGTCAGTTGCCGTCGTAGATAGGGCCTCTGACACGCACGCCCGAGCCCCGCAGCGAACTCCTGGTGCTCCCAGGAGTCATTTGCGCGCACGCACGCGCCTCCCCGAGTCTCGCGGCCGCGGATCCGTAGACGTCCGATCGCCGGCGCCGCCGTCGACGCGACCTTGCTCGACTCCGGCCGCCCCCATCCCATCCACGGTCACCATTGGACGCGGCGCGTCACGCCGGTCCCGTAGGAACAAACCCCGGGCCAAATGGGCCCCTGTGCGACGATTCCGACCATCGCCGCCGCTCCTGAGGCTGCAGCCGGCTCGCCACCGCGTTTTAAACGCCGGTGTGCAGCAGACCGGTGGGGCCCAGCCATTAGGCACTAACCATCGTGCGAACGGCCACTGACATGTGGGTTCGGGTACTGTAGCATTTAGAATTAGCGTTAATTAACAACTAACTAAATGACTCACTGACAGGCTAGGCCCACGTCTTAATTAGAGCAATTAAATTAGCCTAATTACTGTTAAGTTAACCAGAGACTGACCACTGGGTCCCACTGGACCCAGTTGACTGGTCAACCAGCTGACTGGACCAGTCCAGTCACTTACTGGTGGGTCCAGTGGGCCCCCTTTGACTAGTCAAGCTCCCAGTCAATGCTGACGCCATGACTTTGTCATGATGATGTCATTTTCCTTTTCTGGCAATTTCTGTTAATTCAAATAAATCAGAAATACTTTAAAACTTTGAAAATTCATATAAAATAAACCGTAGCTCAGATCGAAAAACTTTATACATAAAAGTTGCTCAGAACGACAAGACGAATCCAACCGTGCCATCTGTTTCTGTGTCGGGACCCTCTACAGAGGTGAACCCACAACTTTTAGCCTATTTTCGGTAGGTGAATAGTGCATATATACCGGTTAATAAATTCCAACTTTAATCCTAAAATAACTAATATGATTTAGACATGTCTTTAGGCAACCCTCCACTGCACGTTAGCATAGCATGCTCTGTGTTGCATATGTTTGCTGTGTAGTCATTTGTTTCCTCCCCCTCTTCTCTCTCGGTAGACCCCGGTACCGACGCAGTTCCCGAGACCGACGCAGCTCAGGAGCCCGACTACACCGTTGACGACCCTGCCTTTGCCGCCGAGAAACTAGGCAAGCACCCCCTTTTGAACATGCCGATATCACCTATTCTTTCTCTCTTATGCTTGCATTAGAAATTGCTGCTGCTACTATTTATCCTATTTCTGATGCATAGCCTGTTTTTGTAACTGTTGTTGATACCTACCTGCTTATCCTAAACTGCTTAGTATAGGCTGGTTAGTGAACCCCAGTGACCCCAGTTTGTCCTAGATGCCCTGCTGGATCATCGGAAGACTCGACGACCAGGCCCCAGCACCGCACATCACCCCCCCTTAGTTGTACAACATTGCATCGTTACCATCGAGTGCCGAGGGTGATACCTCGTTTAGCACTTCTGATGTTAACTCTGTAGAGTAGCTATTCGGTCGTGGTCATCGAGGGTGATTCCTCCTTCACCACTCCCGATAACGACGCTGTCGTGCAACACCTCAAGTGTGAACCCATCGAGGGTGATTCCTAGAAGTTCACCTTGACGGATACATCGAGTAGGAATCCAACAAGGATGATACCTCGGATTCCCCTGATGTTTATGGACACACGGATACTTGGACTTTACAACTGATACTTGGAAAGGCGGGTCGACACTGAGGGGTACCCGCGAGTGTTGTGGAGACGGGTTGACCTGGAGGGTGCCCGAGAGATAATTACGAGGCATGGCCGGGCATTCTTAGCCCTTGCCGCAAGTCCTCGAGACGGGGCGACGGGGTCACATCGATCGTGAGTCTCTGCTCGTTACCGCAAACCCCCCAATACACTAACGATTTGGATATTTGATCCGAGTGGGCCTCTGGCCTGATAGCACTAACCATCACGTGGGAACAGTTACGGGCACTCTGCGTCGTATGCATCAGCCGAAGCTTAATGGACGTCAGTGACTAAGTGGCGCGCGCCGGGTTGGACCGCGTACGCAACCGCCTTGATAGTGTGGGTTGCTAGGTCTGCTAACCGGCCGCCCACGCAACGTGCAGGAGCTCCCAGGGCGATGGCCCAAGACCCCTGGGGCATAGGTTTAGTCCGGCGTGCTGACATCTCTATTAGGCCTAGGTCGGGTTGCGGCGTATCGTTTGGCCGAGGCCGGGCATGACCTAGAAAAGTGTGTCCGGCCGGAGATAAGCAAGCGTGGTGGGTAAGTTGGTGCACCCCTGCAGGGAAGATCTAATCTATGCATAGCCGGATCCTCGGTAACGGACGCTCGGAGTTGTATCCCGATCGATACAACTAGAACTGGATAGAAATGGATACTAGGGCTCTGGGATTGCTGTCTCGCAGGGAGTCGAGAAAGGATCTCTGGCCGAGGTTGATACTTAATACTGCTACTACTTTATACTGTACTAATCTACACTCTTCTAATGCTGCAAGACCGCTGAAGATGCTAGTCTTCGATAGGACTAGGCCTTCTCTCTATTCTGGCTTTTCTGCAGCCCAGTCCATATATACAACCTTTCTTTGATAATGTTGCATATGTAGTGTAGATGCTTGCTTGCTGAGTACTTCGGATGAGTACTCACGGTTGCTTTGCTTCCTCTTTTTCCCCATATCCTTTTGATACGACCAGATGACGGACCCTCTGAGCCAGCTGCCCCCGCCGCCGACTACTACTACCACCCCGAGGGTGGTTACTACTTCGAGCTTGCCAACGACCAGGAGTAGGATCGGAGGGTCCCAGGCAGGAGGCCTGCGCCTTTTCGATCGTAGCTTTTGTTTTGCCCCGCCTTTCTAAAGGCTTATCTGTTTCTGCTTCATATCTGTACTCAGATATCTGATGCTTCCGCTGACGCTTGTATGCGAGCTTATGTATTCGAGCCCTCGAGGCCCCTGGCTTGTAATTTAAAGCTTGTATGACTTTATTTATGTTTTAGAGTTGTGTTGTGATTCCTTCAAGTGAGTCCTTAGGCTTGATCGTGTGCATTTGCGTGTATGATTAGTGCACGATTAAGCCGGGGGCGTCACAGGTTGGTATCAGAGCCGACTGCATGTAGGAATCCCCCTTTCCAACTCCTTGGCTAAAGTTGAGTCTAGTCGTCCAAAACTGTTTTACTAACTTGGCTGTGTGGCTTACGGGCCCACGTCGCCATTGGGTGGTATTAGGATCTTTTATTCCTCGTCTTTACTCTAGGACTCTGATCTCTCTTCTATTCGGGTTAAAGATTTTACTAACCCTGACCCTAGGATCTCGTAACCACTTCCTCCCGGAGAGCCCTGTCATTCCAGATGATCGCTTGCTTCGCCAGAAGATTCTGCAGATACTCCTCGTTGTTTCCCGAGACCCTGTGCCCACTGCTTTGTAGTTCCTGACCACCGATAATCCCCGTGAATAACATCTTTGCCGCTTGTACCTTCATCCCTAGTTGTCCATATGCTTTCCAAAATACTCGGAAATGCTATCTGATCTCCCAAAAATTCTCTGCAGCCTATTGCTCTTGATTCTCCTTGCCTGCTGGCATTATGGTTAATTCCACACGTCTAGCAATATTTATTAAAATCCTTTGTGATTATCATTCTGTTCCTATGGATTCAATGTGTGTGCGAATACTCGCAACCATCAATTAATACTTAGAAATTTTCTTTCCGGCTCAGACATCGTTCCGGATATGAGTTGGTTCTTGCCCAATCAAGATTTGATCGGGTGTGCCTCTAAGTCTGTTCAACCTATCCATCTTCGATCAGAGCATTTGATTCTGATACACCGATCTAGAAATCAAAATTTTCTTTGTATTTTAAGCATCGAATTATTGAGATGTTTCTATAAGCCAATGCCTTTACATTCCTTCTTCCTCTGATTGACTATCGATACTCACATCAACTCCGTCGTGAATCGCCAGATCCATTGTTGGGTTGTTATCCTACAGTGTCCTTAACATCTGAAATCTTGTGAGTTCTCCCCTGATACATAATGCCTTTGGTAAATTGTATCTTCTGCGTTTGTCAACCATGCTCTGCTTCCGAGCTTGAGTTCATTACTCCTGAAGTTCATGGTATATGTTCCTAAGATACCCCTATGGGTTGAACATATGCCTTCCCTAATCAGTGTGAACTGAAAGTTATGCGGGATATATCTACTCGCGTTCCGTCGGATAAATTTTCAATTCTACAACTTCTTCAAAGACGAGAAGTGAATGAAAGGTTACGCATTGGATAAGTGGGAGTCGACCTTGAACCCTCGTGTTCATGCCCATGGACCCGATGTAGAACTTATCATGGAAGCTGCTCGTAAAAATAATTATTTCCTTGCTACTAATTCATCTCGTATCTGTGAATTGATCCTTTGCACTGGTGGTTCCGACCATATCTTCTCCTTGATTCCACCCCTCGGACAGATTAAAATAGTTGTCCTCTGCAGATCATTTCACCTGTCCAACCTCTATTCTGATCAACCTTCGAGTATTGCCCCCTGTTATATCGAGGATACCATGTCATTGCACTACCTCTTATGAAATCTTATCGGAGTAATACTCCTCACCGATTTAGCCCTTCCACGGGTTCTGGGTGGTTTGTCCACCGAGAACACCAATAAGTGAATCAAATCCACCCTATAACACATTAACCTTCTGCTTCCCTACTTCTTCTGCTTGATCATGTTATGGTTCAATTACATCTTTCTGAAACCTTTCAATAAATTGTGTTGTGATCATTGTCAACATCTTTGACTTATCACAAGTTATGAATTTAATTCGTAATACTTCCTTTTACCTAAATGGTGATCCACTTGCTATCCTATCATGGATATCATGCTCTGCCTTCCTTGGGAGAGATATGCTCCTGATACTTATGTATTATCACATTTTCTTTCCATTGGTTTGTTCAACCTTTCTTGTGTTCTATATGATATAAGCAGAAATAATTCCCTGCTTATATAACACCCCGGTGTACAACCTTGTCAATGAGACCCTGTTAATCTTGCTGATGACATTCCGGTAACCACCGATGGACAAGAAATTTGCCTATTGGTCCGCCTCATTCTTACGAGCAGGAAAATGGTTCTCTTCGTCCCTCGCCCTTGGTACCGACGTTGCTACCGACATAACTGACAGAATATCCTCTGACATACCTTGTTGTCATGACCGATAAGATGTCACCGTTCTCCCTACTCTCGATCGACGCTCTTCATAGTTCCATGGGATCGTAACCTGACTCTCCTGTATATCCTGGATTTCGAAGTATCTTATGCTCTTGGCTTTGTGTGTTATCATGAGCCACCCTCTGAGAGATAATCTATTCCCGATGCTCTGAACCCCCTTCTCACACTCTGTTCAGGTATCGATCGATTGTCCATTCGCTTGAAACTTCCTATTGTACTTTCATACCTTGCTCTCAATGTTTCCTTAAGTTTCAACTCGAGAGATTCTTTCTGCCACATTCCATGAATTGTTCACCAGATAATTAACCCTACAAGGGTCAGTTTCCCTGAAGTTACCCATTACTTCCCCACTTAAATCTCGGGACGAGATTTCTTGTAGTGGAGGAGATTTGTAACATCCCTAGCCTCACACCACAGTGATCACCCTCTTGACAATGCCTAGTCACCATGCTTAGCAGTGCTTGATCATCTATAGCAACATATCTCATTTCAATTCCAAATTCAAATGAACTTTCTAACATATAGTGAAATAAAAGTTGTTCAAATCCAGGAACTAAAATGTTCATAATGTTGCAAATAATCTCAAAGTAATTATAAAAATAAGATCAATATTAATTAAATTAGTTAAATGACTCTAACATCCTAAAACAGTACCAAAACAACAATGATTAAATCCATTTTATTTAATACAAGTTCAAATGAAAACCTCTGGCCTCCAAACTTTTTGTGGTAGCTCAGAATATTACATAGCATTTATTGGGACAAGTGCTACATTTTGCAAAAGCCAAATAATAGCTTGAAGTAATACAAACAGAGACTAAAAGTAAAGCAGAAAAGAGAAAAGGCAGAAAAAGAGAAGGACCTCACTGTGCACTGATGGCCCAACTAGCAACAGCACCGCAGCCCAACCCACTGCTACAGTCGTCGTCCCCCTCGTGTCGACGCCACAGCCGCCATAGCCGGCGATTGCCGATGCGTCGAGCACCCAACGGCGCCCTGGAGAGGATATAGGGCCTTCCCGCACCCTCCCTGCTAACCCTAGATCCCCAGAGCCTCCTCATTTCCCCCTCGTCCTCTCCCTCGCTCGCATTCGAGCTCACCGACGCAGCCATGGCCGGACCTCCATAGCCGACGCGATCACCGGCGTTCCCTCTTTGCTGCGACCGGTCCAGGAGCTCCGGGGACGTCGACTCCTTCCTCCTGGCGCATTACTTCGTCTCGAGGAGTAGCACAACCACGGCATCGAGCCGATCCCCTTCTCTGCATTACGTCGCCATCGCTGTCGTTTCGCGCTGCCTCAACCCCCTTCGGCCTCCCCGAGCCTACCCCAAGCACCGCTGTGAGCACGCGCTCCCTTCTCCTCTTCTTTCTCATCGTTTCCGCGCTCGTAGCCGTCCCTGCCATGGCCGCCCGAAGTTACCGCCGCTGCCGTCAGTTGCCGTCGTAGCTAGGGCCTCTGACACGCACGCCTGAGCCTCGTAGCGAACTCCTGGTGCTCCCAAGAGTCGTTTGCGCGCACACACGCGCCTCCCCGAGTCCCGCGGCCGCGGATCCGTAGACGTCCGATCGCCGGTGCAGCCGGCGACGCAGCCCTGCTCGACTCCGGCCGTCCCCGTCCCATCCACGGTCACCATCGGACGCGGCGCGTCGCGCCCGTCTTGTAGGAACAAACCCCGGGCCAAATGGGCCCCTGTGCGACGATTCCAACCATCGCCGCCGCTCCTGAGGCTGCCGCCGGCGCGCCACCACATTTTAAACGCCAGTGTGCAGCGGACCGGTGGGGCCCAGCCATTAGGCACTAACCACCGTTCGAATGGGCACTGACATGTGGGTCCGGGTACTGTAGCGTTTAGAATTAGCGTTAATTAACAACTAACTAAATGACTCACTGACAGGCTGGGCCCATGTCTTAATTAGAGCAATTAAATTAGCCTAACTACTATTAAGTTAACCAGAGGCTGACCACTAGGTCCCACTGGACCCAGTTGACTGGTCAACCAGCTGACTGGACCAGTCCAGTCACTGACTGGTGGGTCCAGTGGGCCCCCTTTGACTAGTCAAGCCCTGAGTCAATGCTGATGCCATGACTTTGTCATGATGACATCATTTTCCTTTTCTGGCAATTTCTGTTAATTCAAATAAATCAGAAATACTTTAAAACTTTGAAAAATCATATAAAATAAACCGTAGCTCTGATCGAAAAACTTTATACATGAAAGTTGCTCAGAATGACGAGACAAATCCAACCGTGCCATCTGTTTCCGTGTTGGGGCCCTCTACAGAGGTGAACCAGCAACTTTTAGCCTGTTTCCGGTAGGTGAATAGTGCATATATACCGGTTAATAAATTCCAACTTTAATCCTAAAATAAATAATATGATTTAGACATGTCTTTAGGCAACTCTGCACTGCATGTTAGCATAGCATGCTCTGTGTTGCATATGTTTGCTGTGTATTCATTTGTTTCCTCCCCCTCTTCTCTCTCGGTAGACCCCGGTACCGACACAGTTCCCGAGACCGATGCAGCTCAGGAGCCCGACTACACCGTTGACGACCCTGCCTTTGCCGCCGAGCAACTAGGCAAGCACCCCCCTTTTGAACATGCCGATATCGCCTATTCTTGCTCTCTTATGCTTGCATTAGAAATTGCTGCTGCTACTGTTTATCCTATTTCTGATGCATAGCCTGTTTTTGTAACTACTGTTGATACCTACCTGCTTATCCTAAACTGCTTAGTATAGGCTGGTTAGTGAACCCCAGTGACCCCAATTTGTCCTAGATGCCCCGCCGGATCATCGGAAGACTCGACAACCAGGCCCCAGCACCGCACATCAGCCCCCCTTAGTTGTACGACACTGCAGCGTTACCATCGAGTGCCAAGGGTGATACCTCGTTTAGCACTTCTGATGTTAACTCTGTAGAGTAGCTATTCGGTCGTGGTCATCGAGGGTGATTCCTCCTTCACCACTCCCAATAACGACGCTGTCGTGCAACACCTCAAGTGTGAACTCATCGAGGGTGATTCCTCCAAGTTCACCTTGACGGATACATCGAGTAGGAATCCAACGAGGGTGATACCTCGGATTCCCCTGATGTTTATGGACACACGGATACTTGGACTTTACAACTGATACTTGGAAAGGCGGGTCGACCCTGAGGGGTACCCGCGAGTGTTGTGGAGGTGGGTTGACCTGGAGGGTGCCCGAGAGATAATTGCGAGGCGTGGCCGGGCATTCTTAGCCCTTGCCGCAAGTCCTCGAGACGGGGCGACGGGGTAAGTTGGTGCACCCCTGCAGGGAAGATCTAATCTATGGATAGCCGGATCCTTGGTAATGGACGCTCGGAGTTGTATCCCGATCGAGACAACTAGAACTGGATAGAAATGGATACTAGGGCTCTGGGATTGCTTTCTCGCAGGGAGTCGAGAAAGGATCTCTAGCCGAGGTTGATACTTAATACTGCTACTACTTTATACTGTACTAATCTACACTCTTCTAATGCTGCAATACCGCTGAAGATGCTAGTCTTCGATAGGACTAGGCCTTCTCTCTATTCTGGCTTTTCTGCAGCCCAGTCCACATATACAGCCTTTCTTTGATAATGTTGCATATGTAGTGTAGATCCTTGCTTGCTGAGTACTTCGGATGACGGAGCCTCTGAGCCAGCTGCCCCCGCCGACGACTACTACTACCACCCCGAGGGTGGTTACTACTTCGAGCTTGCCGACGACCAGGAGTAGGATCGGAGGGTCCCAGGCAGGAGGCCTGCGCCTTTTCGATCATAGCTTTTGTTTTGCCCCGCCTTTCTAAAGGCTTATCTGTTTCTGCTTCATATCTGTACTCAGATATCTGATGCTTCCGCTGACGCTTGTATGCGAGCTTATGTATTCGAGCCCTCGAGGCCCCTGGCTTGTAATTTAAAGCTTGTATGACTTTATTTATGTTTTAGAGTTGTGTTGTGATTCCTTCAAGTGAGTCCTTAGGCTTGATCGTGTGCATTTGCGTGTATGATTAGTGCACGATTAAGACGAAGGTGTCACATCACACTTGTATTCCATGGTATGTAAACAACCAGATATTTCCAATACTCCAAGTTGGTTGTAAGTAAAAGTTACTAGTATGGTCAAATTGTTGATCATAGGACAACAATGAAAAATGTCATTAAGGATTAACGACATGTTTCTCACACACGGAGAAAATGAGATTTTTGTAAGGTGTTACATCAATGAAGGCTCGTTGTAAGTTGTACATCAATAAAATCTTCATCTATGCTCCAAGTAATTTTTCGATTTCAATTTAAAAGTGATTTATGGTGGCACAGTAAGTTGGAATTGGTCCCAAAAGTTACCGTGGTGAATTCTATAACAGGAGGCTAAGTATATTATTGCTTTATAGAAGAAAAAGTGAATGGCGATGAATCGAAAGTTCATTCATGAGCTTGGTATGGTTTCTAGATGATTGTATCATTGGAACACTATTCTTAATAGTGGTTTCATAACTCAATCTAAGGAATCAAAAGGTTCTACCAGTGATTCAATATATATACAAAGCCGGTTTCACACAAATTATGAATTCTTGTGAAAGCATTATAGATGCATAGAAATGCAAATGATACACGCGGATCTGAAGTTGTCAGATTTGATAGGACGATGTCTATACCACAAGCAAATCATGGACTGACACCGGATTGCCATTGGTGTAAAAGTTAAAAGTGCTAACTAGATTATTGACTCTAGTGCAAGTGGGAGACTGTTGGAAATATGCCCTAGAGGCAATAATATTGTATTATTATATTTCCATTATTCATAGTTGAGAGTTTATATTCCATGATATAACTGCTATGATCTTGGAATATGTGATTCAGTGGAAAACTCATATGCACGTGTGGAATGATAAACGGTAAACAATAGGTTCTCAGTCTCGCCTCCAAGACCGGCTCAAGTGTTGTTGGTGATCACGTTTTTCGGATCTTAGGATATCGTTAAGTGTAACGATAGTCCTAAAACAACACTGATGATATGATGTTAGAAGAACAATCATATTGAATCGACCCAATTCTTGTCTGTTATACTATGTGATCATATCGTCTGAAATAATCTGTTATAACACGGAGTGTTAGCATGTGTTTTAGTTCCTCAGACCATGAGAGTGTCTCGGTCACTTCCTACCGGATGGTGGGCTTTGGGGTTGCTCAAACATCATCTGTAACAAGGTGATCATAACGACAACTTTCAGGCTCACCGGAAAGTTTGACAAGTGACCGGACAACTCGAGAGTGGGATTTGCTCCTCCGACGATGGAGAGATATTCTTAGGGCCCTGTTGGTGTGAAGGCATCCATCATCGTCTAGCCATACATAGGTGACTACGTCACGGGGATGCCGGAACACGTCAACGAGAAAGAAGAACAAAACCGGTAATGTGAGCAACGGTATAGTGATCATGGTGATGACTCAAGAGGATACCAATTGAAAGAACATGCGGTGCCCCCATGTTTGGTTTTGGTAATTGATGACAATCTCTATGGACTAATGGTTGCACTGAGTTATATTTGAAAGATTTGTCCATAGGCTTTTCTTGGAGTCCATTTGTTGGTTTCAAGGAGAGTTGGTGATGACCAAGATGCTATTCAAGGAATTACCTAAAGATTGATCATGTGAGAGGTTGATCAAGACTAAGTCAAAGAGTGAATCAAGTTGATCAACACACAAAGCGTAGAAGATGTACTGAGGGGGATCAAGCGATCCCATGGTATGGTAAGCATTGTCAATTACACTTTGTGTACTAACCAATGGTCTTTGTGAGAGTTCTTTATGGGGTTAAGTTGCGGTGTGCAAGTTCAAGTGGATCATCACGAAGAGATCATATGCTTGAAGCTTGCCGTCCATTGTGGTGGCAATGGACTTGTGAAGATGAGCCAAAAAGTGGCTCACCCATAGTGGAGT
Organism: Thinopyrum elongatum; assembly: GCA_011799875.1. Classification (NCBI taxonomy): domain Eukaryota; kingdom Viridiplantae; phylum Streptophyta; class Magnoliopsida; order Poales; family Poaceae; genus Thinopyrum; species Thinopyrum elongatum. The sequence continues at coordinate 370,895,258 of CM022299.1, read as the reverse complement.
ATGGGGGAGCAATCAACTAGTCTTCACCGAGCCAACGCAATCAAGAAAGGTGGTCCAACTTGAGGAAGTCAAGATCATCATCATCTAGCTCAAGTGGACTTTGTGCAAGGCAAAGGTTTGCCCTTGATAGGTTTTCTCTTTTGCCGGTCTCATGGTGGTAGTTGGGAGACCGGGTTATAGGATCGATTGCCATACTATCAAGGAGGGCTCTCGATGAGTAGCTTGATCGTATCGTTCGTAGAGAGCTCAAACCATTGCATCCTTGCATCATCTTTATTGGTTCTCGTTTGGTTCTCCTTGTGAGTCTTAGAGCTTTTGGTCATCTTGATGACAAGCTCGAGTTCATCGAAAACGGAGTTCACTTGCATCTTCTATGATGTTTTCGATGTTGGAGGTTATGCCGGTTCTTCTCTGTTGGAGGTTTCACTCCTCTATAAGCTAGGCATACCTCCCCTGCCTCTTCTTACTATATCCATCAAGCTTGAGTTTTCTCAATTCGGAGCTCATTTGCAGAAGTTATGGCAGTTCTGGTTTTATTGAATCCTTCTGTTGTCTTTAGCTGCAAAATGAAGGCCTCCAAGTGCTATTGTTCTATGGCGTGCGGAAGTACTGCTCAACGAAGCAGTAGTACCGCAGTGGCCCACGGTAGTACCGGCCAGGGAAGCGGTAGTACCGCTCCTCAGGTGCGGTAGTACCGTGGCCTCTAGCCCAGCACACTGGCATGCGCGGAAGTAGGAGCGGAAGTATTTTTTTACATCCGCGCCCTACGCGGTAGTACCGCTCTGAGCATGCGGTAGTACCATGCCGGATTTTTGCACTGACCGAGAATCAGCGGAAGTAGCCACGGATGTAATTTTATTAGTCCGTGCCTTCCCAGCCTAGTCGAACCCTGCGTTGCCGTAGTACCGCAAGGGCGCGCGGTAGTACCGCTCCGGCGGTTCTACCACTCGTTGTTCTAACACAACAGGGCCTCGTCTGGTCACTGCAGCCCGAGCGGTAGTACCGCACCGTCTAGCGGTAGTACCGCAACTCCTTGCGGTAGTACCGCGGACGTGTGCGGTAGTACCGCATGTCGCGGGCTGAGTAAGTGGGTAACGGTTGGATTTTCCCCCTCCTATAAAAGGGGGTCTTCTTCCCCCTTGAGTTAATCCCTTTTGCAAGTTCTTGAGCACTTCTCTCTCCTCCATTGTTGACCTCTCTTGAGCTTGCTATCTCTCAATCCCTCCATGGATTCTTGCTAGTTTTTGGGGGAAAAGAGAGAGGAGATCTATATCCACATTTCCACCAATCACTTTCTCCTCTATGTGAGGGGAACCCTTTGGATCTAGATCTTGGAGTTCTTGGTGTTCTCCTTCTTGTTCTTCCTCTCATCTTCCTCCCTAGCATTAGTTGCTTCGGTGGGATTTGGGAGAGAAGGACTTGGGCACTCCGTGTGCCCTTGCCATTGCATTTGGTGCATCGGTTTGAGTTCTCCACGGTGATACGTGGAAGTGAAGTTGAGTAGCTTATTACTCTTGGGTGCTTGGTACCCTTGAGCTTGTCCCTCTTGGGTGCTTGGGCACCCTAGACGGTTGGTGGTGTTTCGAGCTCAATCATTGTGGTGTAAAGCTCCGGGCAAGCGTCGGGGTCTCCAATTAGGTTGTGGAGATCGCCCCGAGCAATTTGACGGGTTCCGGTGACCACCCCCAAGGGTTGCCAAAGTGTACGGGTTCGGTGACTGCCCCCAAGGGTTGCCATTTGTACGGGTTCAGTGACCGCCCTCAAGGGTCCCTTAGTGGAATCACGGCATCTTGCATTGTGCGAGGGCGTGAGGAGATTACGGTGGCCCTAGTGGCTTCTTGGGGAGCATTGTGCCTCCACACCGCCCAAACGGAGATTAGCATCCGCAAGGGTGTGAACTTCGGGATACATCGTTGTCTCCGCGTGTCTCGGTTATCTCTTACCCGAGCCCTTTACTTATGCACTTTACTTTGTGATAGCCATATTGTTTCTTGTCATATATCTTGCTATCACCTAGTAGTTTATCTTGCATAGCATAAGTTGTTGGTGCACATAGGTGAGCCTAGTTGTTGTAGGTTTTGTGCTTGACAAATTAACCGCTAGGTTTATTCCGCATTTGTTCAAGCCTAAACCATAATTATTTTAAAGCGCCTATTCACCCCCCCCCCTCTAGGCGACATCCTCGATCTTTCACCAATGCACACCGGGTTTTGTAAAGTATCGTGAAGCAAAGGGAACATCACATGATAACCAAAGGTTCACTTGAATATCATTCGTGTAATCATAGGGACCGATATGGATGTCCACGGTTCCGCTATCGCATCATTGAACGAAGGGGTTTCGTTCATGTCTATGATTTACTAAACCTACGGGGTCACAAGCTTAAGGTAATCATGATCTGCTGAGTGTTAGTAGGACGGGAGTGATGAGAATATATTTGTGGAATTGTTTCATTAATATCCGGAATAGTTCCGAGAGGTTCCGAAAGGGTTTCGGTGAATATCGGGTATTACCGATTAATATATAGGTGGAAAATATTTCCGGGGATGTTAAATTATATATATAATGCTCTAAAAATGTTTAGAATGAATATATATTTAATTTAATATCAATGGGCCTAATAAGGCCAAGAGGTGGAAGGAAACTTGGGCCAAAAAGGCCCAAGTGGGAAAGTGCCTCCCTTCCCTAAGGAAGGGGGCCGAATTGGGGAAGGGGCGGAGAGTCAGACTCCTCCCCCCTTAGATGGCGCACCAAGGGGGATTCCGTCCCCTTGGTGGCAGCCCTCCCTCTCCCCTCTAACCTATATATACTAGAGGATTTCACCCTATGTATACACAAGTTTTGGGTGCCTCTTCTAGTTGATCTAGTTCTAGTTCTAGTTGGTCCATGACTAATTAGAGCTAGCCCTAGCCACCTCTAATCCTCATAATTAGAAGTCCAGTGTGGTTCTAATCTCCTCCCTCTAATTCTCTGGTGACGATTAGCTCTGGACGGCGAAGCACTGCCGGATCGTGAAGACCGTATGCTTGCAACCAAGTAGAGAGGCCGTGCTTTCAGTCTTCGGTTTGAGGGATTGTTCGAGGGCGGTTCGCGGGATCATCATCAATGTTCAAGGGACTTCGAGCACGATCTACATCGACTCTTCTTCTTCCGCTGCACTCCGGAGTTGGTAACGATCGTTGATCCCAACCCGTTATGCATCTTCGTATTGATCTTGGCGATCGTAGGTGCGATTTTTTTTGTTTTCTACTACGTTTCCTAACAATAATATATCTCTTTCTAAGGTTATCTCTGGTCATTAACTTGTTGGGAGAAAGCAACAGAAGAAAACATGGATTTTAGGGGTAAACCTAAGCTTCCAAACACTTGGTATGAAAACAGGTTGAACCCCTCTAAAATTTATCACATGATATAAAGAACTAGTAGAGTATCGCCCTTTGTTCTCAAGTTGCCAAACTAGTGAGTCAATGTCATCAGTAAGAGCAATGCTCCCAGCTATCTCCACTAGCTGGTATGACTGTTCCATAAGCTTGTCATCAAAGTTTCTTCTAAAGGAAAATTTCAAATGCTGGCCATCCCAGACCTCACTGATGCATTTAGTTTGCTCATTACAAATAGAGTAAACATGCCAGAATTGAACTGCTAGAGGGGAAGTACCAAACCAAGTATGTTCCCAGAATCTGACCTTGCTACTTGTTCCAACCTTCCACCTATAGCCAAATTTCAAGGCATGAAAAATGGATTTAACCCCTTACCAAAATCTAGAAGTTTTTTGGACAGTGCTAGGAGTGAAGAGGTTTGGTCTCCCAGCCATGTACTTGTGATCAATGATCATTTTCCAAGGCTTTCCTTCCCCCTCATAATATCTCTTAACCCAGGAGCCCAACAAGCATAAATTAATTTCCTGCAGGTTGGGAATAATGCCCAAACCTCCATCCTCTTTTTTCATGCAAACCAGTCTCCAATTAGCTAGGTGAAGCTTTCTATGCCCCTCAAAATCATTCCACAAACAGTGGGCCATCTGTGAGTTGATCATTTCTATAGCCCATTTAGGGAATTTAAAGAAAGATAACAGGTAAATGGGGATGCTGGCAAGACATGTGTGTATAAGAACAAGCCTGCCCTTATATGAAAGAAGTTTCTGTCTCTACCCAGCAATCCTTTTCAAAATTTTGCCTATAAGGGGCTGGATGTCTTCCCTCCTCAGCTTATGATGATGGGGGGGAATTCCTAGGTACTTTATAGGGAAGCCCCCCCCCCCCCCCCACTGCAGCCTAAGACTAAGAGGAAGTTTTGAAAGTCAGTCTTCTCAATGTTGATAGGAATGAGCTCACTCTTAGTATAGTTAATTCTCATACCAAACACTTGCTCAAAGCAGGTTAGAACTATTTTGAGGTTTTTGGCATGAGAGATATTATTATCTAGGAACAAAATCGTATCATCTGCATATTGAAGGCAGATGATGCCCGCGGACAAACTTCAGGACAAAGCCCAACAATCAAGTCATGGGTTGCAGCTTTGGCTAACATTTTTGTAAGAACATCCACTGCTAGATTAAAGAGGAGTGGGGAAATAGGGTCACACTTTCTGAGGCCCTTACTAGTGAGCAAGAAATTACCTTCTACATTATTTAACTTGACCCCAACACAACCATCATGTGTAAGCTGATGGATCCAAAGTAACCATTTATCACCAAAACCTCTATTTTTTAAAAGCTCGGATAGGAAATTCAAATCTACCTTATCAAAAGCTTTCTCACAATCTAGTTTCAAGACAAGTCCCTGTTTTTTACTAGTGAAGACTGAGTGTACAACCTCATGGGCAGTGACCACACTCTCCAGTATGTACCTGCCTTTGAGGAAAGCAGATTTATTGCTAGCAATCAATCTTTGAAGGACTTTAGAAAGCCTATTAGTAAGAACCTTAGAGAAAATCTTAAAACTAAAATTAATCAAGCTAATTGGTCTGAATTTCTTCATGGAAGTAGCATCAGGTTCCTTTGGAACTAAGGTAAGCATAGCAAAATTAAGCATATAAATGTCTAGCTTGCCTTTGTGAAAATCTTCAAACATGGCAAGCAGATCATTTTTTATCAAATCCCAAAACTGTTGGTAAAAGAAAAAAGGAATCCCATTTGGGCCAGGGGCACCATCTGGGTAAGACTCAAATACTGCCTTTTTTCACCTCCTCTTCTGAGAAAGGGGCTTCCAGGAAGTCATTCTCAGTATATCTCTTCTCACCATCTCCATGGTGTATGAGACAATTGTATACATTTCAATTAGGGTCGTATTCTATGGTTTCGATTCTACCAGATATGTCTTTTTGATTCCATCAAAAATCTATTTTATGGGTGTAGATGCTCTTTCTACCTCTTCATGGAGTTGTAACAGGCGTCCTTACACGTCTGTCCAGCTTGACAGATCACGGCTCTTCCAGAATAGAACTGAAGTTTAAATTCTCTTAAACCATTCAAAAGATAGCACAAGCCAGACATGTATCATCAGATTAAAGCGGGGAGGTAGAATATCTGCAAATGTGTATCCGACAAGTTTCATTAGTCACAGACACAGGATAAGAACACAAGCAATGTTATATAGCAGTTAAAATTGATGCAAACTTGTGAATTTTGAGTGCTCTGCTCAGGAACATGTCGCAATACATCATAACGGGCAGGACCATAGGAATACTAAGCTCACCTTAAATGTCTCTGAAGTCTCAGCAATATATGTAGCACTCCCTCCGTTCACTTTTATAAGTCGTTTCAGACAATTAAAATTAAACTATTTTGCATGCCGTCTGAAATGTCTACAACGCCTTATAAGAGTGAACAGAGGGAATATCAGCATTCAGGAGTTAGCATGTCTCAGGATATCAAACCTCTGTGTCATCATGTCAGCAGAGCAAGTAACATGACGATAAAAATGAACTTGACAAATACTCTCTCCGTCCGGAAATACTTGTCGTAAAAATTGATAAAAATGGATGTATCTACGGAGGGAGTACCAATTAAACAATGTGCACTCAAACTGCAAATACACGAATCATGACTCATCACTGCCAAGAAAGCGTAGCAACTTAGAAACAAATCACACAGAAACGAACCAGGGAACGACAAGAGGAGCATCACCATTAAGTTCTGTGAACAGAGTGCCAGCAATTAACATGTCTCACATGTCTACTGTAACAAGACAACAACGACACGGCACACTAGACGAAATCAACTGCGTTTCTCAAGGCTCTGCCTTCCTTTCTGAGACCCACATTTACCCACGAGCACGAGGCCGATCGGGGGCGAAGAGGAATTCCAGCACCAGGACGGAGAATCTCACGAGGCTCCTGAAACCTGGCACCACGACGCCACGGGTCGAGACGTACACGGCCGCGAGGAGCACGCCGGGGAGGAGGTGCGCGCAGCTCCTAGCGGAGGTGGCTGCCCGGACCACGATGAGCGATCCGACGAGCTGGCCGAGCAGCCAGTGCTGCTTCAAGAAGAAACGATAGCTGGCCCTGCCCGCGTCGACGAGCATCGCACACGCGATCCGTTGCTCCTCCGTGGGCTCGGCGAGGGTCCGGAGTTGGCCCTCGGCGCGCAGGCAGTCTCTGAGTTGGGCCGCCGCCTCGGCGAGGTGGAGGCCGTTCAGGTGGAGGTCTGCACGGGCGCCGTCGAGGACGCGCTGTACGAGGTCGGGGTTGTCCAGGAGGTGGGGCAGGTTATTGATCACCGCCGCTAACATCGGGTTCTCCATTGGGGGCGGAGGGGACTTGGTGACGGGGCTTTGGACTGGGAACGGCCGAATGGGAAAAGGAGGGCCCAGGTGTCACACGTTCCGACTGCTATGCTAACCTGTCACACGTGCTATCTAAAACAAAAATCTACACATTTTCTAAAATAATGTTAAAAAAGGTGATATTGTTTTATAAAAAGATAATAATAATCGGCGGGACCAAAGACGTGCTTGCAACGGAACCACCCGTGTGCACCGCATGCCTATGGGCCCCACGCAACGCTCCTTACCTTATTCTTATCCCCACCGCATCGCTCCTCGTCCACGTTCTCTCTCCCAAGTTTATCCCTCTCTCAGTTATCCATCACGCTTCACACCGGCTCTTTATTGATTAGGTCCGACCCTGGGAGGGGAGCGCCTAGGGAGGCAGACTGACTATTGCTCTTTACTGGGCATGGACCAAAGTAGTAGTCACAATGCTACAAGACGATAAGATCACCATTTGCTTTGTGAAAAATAAAAAAAGACCGCTCCTTCCAACTATGGCGCTTAAGCTTCGAGGTTCTTGTGTGTGGTTCCTATGGAGAGATGGCATGGTCTAAGTAGTGGTGGCAGCGTTAGCGATCAAGGTGCTGGGCAGATTACGGTTCTGCGTCAACCAGGTAGTGCGTGCGCATGCACTAGCGGAGCTTCAACAAGGCCGAATGGGCCGTGGGCTGCCCATGAAATTTTATATAGCATATATCTACTCTCGGGCCTTAAACAGCAACCCATAAGCTATTTTCTTCATGTTGGGCCGCCCACCTTTGGGCTGCAAGCTCCGCCATGGGTGCCATGCTTATTTGCATGATCGGTTGGTTGGTTGTTCTGCTGGGTTAACAACTAGGCAACACACGGGGTTCTACTAAGCACTCTTTTCCGCTGATTGAGCATAGGATTCGGGTCCTAACCTAGTTAATTCTAGCTAGGCAAATTTTGTGTTGAAGTCATGTTGCAAATCGAGGGTTAATTCATGCCTTTTCCTAATTCATCTATTGCAAGTATGCCCTAGAGACAATAATAAATGTTTTATTAATTTCCACGTTTGTAACTACAATTTATATTTGTGGGCTAAAATTGATATGGTTCTTGAATGTGAGATCCAGAGGAAAAATCATATGCATGTGTGAAAACATAAACACAAAGTAGGTTCCTCGTATCACCCCTAAGGCTAGCTCAGGTATTGCATGATGATCCATTTTTCATGATCATAGGAAATTTTTAAATAATAAGGATGACGACAACAATGAGAGCACATTGTTAGCTAAACAATGATGTTGAACATATCCAACTGAATGATATACCACGAGAACACATCGTCACAATGTTATAAGTATAATCATAATAGTGTTAGCATATACTGACTTCCTTAGACCATGAGAGTATCGAGTACCTTCATGTCGGACGGTATACTTTGGCGTTTGTCAAGCGTTACCCATAATAGGGTGATTATAATGGCAGCTTTCAGGTACATCAGAAGAGTGTGCCTAGGGACTTCACAACTCAAGATTGAGATTTGCTCCTCCGGCGATGCAGATATATTCTTCTAGCCCTCTTGGTATTGTGGTATCCATTATCATCTGTCCAGACATCGCGTGATACGATCAAGGGATATCACAATATGAAAACGAGAAAAAGAACAAAACCGGTAACGGGGATAACTTGGTGTTATGATCAAGTTGTTGCTTCACAAGGATACCGATAAAAGTCTCGCCTTGAGTTTTGTTAAGTATTGCGAAACAAAGCGAATTGTGTACACAAACAAAAGGTTAGCTCGATATACTCAAGTATGTGTAGGAATCAATATGGATGCAAAGAACCCACTATTGGTTATTGACCAAAAGGTTTTCCGGGTCATGTATACATATTACCAAACCTACAGGGCCACACGCTTAAGGATCATCAATTTGTAGGGTACTAGAAGTGTTAGGAGCATGAGAGAAATATACCGAAAAGATTTAAATTGTTTCTGAGAGAAAATCGGAAAGGTTTTGGAGAATAATGGAAAAGTTACAGAAAACTAGGAAAATCCCGGAGGACCCTAAAAGGCACAGGAAGGTCCGTAAAGGTTCTGGAATATTTTGGAACATTCTGGAAAGTTCTGGAAGGATCCATGGGTTGTTCCCTTGGCTAGGCCTAGGTGGGGGTAGCCACATGGTCTAGAGAGGGCCCAAAGGGGGGCGTACCCCCACATGGCTTGGGGCCAAGCCAGGGGCGGTGGCAAAGGTTTTGGGGTGCGCCCTCCTGGTGCAGCCAGCCCTAGGGAGGAGGGAGCCCCTACTCCAAGGCAGCCCCCATGTGCCTATATATATACTTGAGGAGGGCCAGTCCTCCAAAGATAACTTCATGCTTGAAAGGTTGCGCCTCTCTCTCTCTCTCTCTCTCTCTCTCTATCTATCTATCTCTCTCTCTTTTTCTTGGGATAATATCTCTCTACCACAAGGCTACTCCACCACCACCTCTAGTCTCCGGTCATGGGGAACGAAGCATGGAAAACAAAAAAAATCCTACGAACACCCAAAATCTATATATGGAGATGCATAGCAACGTGAGGGAGTGGAGTCTACATAACCTTGTAGACCAAAAGCGTTAACGATGTAGAGATCGTGGTTGGCATAGTCATACTCGCGCCGTGATCCAATCCGATCCAAGCACCGCACGTGCGGTGATACGTCTCCGTCGCATCTACTTTACCAAACACTTTTGCTCTTGTTTTGGACTCTAATTTGGATGATTTGAATGAAACTAATCCGGATTGATGCTGTTTTCCGCAGAACTACCATGGTGTTGTTTTTGTGCAGAATAAAAGTTCTCAGAATTGGATGAAATATTTTGGAGATTTTTTATGGAATAAACAAAAAATACTGGAGCAAAGACCCACTGCAGGGGGGCCACCTACTTCCCACGAGGCACCTGGGCGCGCCCTGGTGGCTCGTGGGGCCCACATGGCTCCGCTAACCCTAATTCCAATGCTATAAATTCCTATTCCCCGAGAAAAAAATAAGAGAAGAAGTTTCATTGCGTTTTACAATACGGAGCCGCCGCCACCTCCTGTTCTTCATCTGGAGGGCAGATCTGGAGTCTGTTCTGGGCTCCGAAGAGGGGGATTTGTCGGAATCAGGGCTCCGCAGACCCAATAAGGTTGGAACTCTGGGGCATGTGCGAAGGACCTCGCTTCAGGATGACGCTCAGCTAGCCGCACCCACGGCTTGGTCTCATCGAGTGCGCGCGATTGTAGAGAGGGGAAGAACACATAGATTTACCCAGGTTCGGGCCACCTTGCGGTGTAAGACCCTACTCCTGCCTTTTGTGGATTGGCCTCACGAGGAGGCAGAAGATGAACTGATACAGTGTGTGAGCTGCCTCGCGAGGGCTCGGTGCGAGAGGATGAATCGATCGACCCTTGTCTACGGTGGAGGCTAGCCTATATTTATAGTGTCCTCGGTCCTCTTCCCTCATCTCACAGGCGGGAAGGGATCCCACAATGGCAAATTTTGAAAGGGGACAAGAGGTACATCTTATCCTGACGAAAGGTGGTCTTCGCCTATAAAGCTTCTGGCCATGATGCAGCGATGAGCTCGACAATGACATCCGTCCTGCCGAGCTCGTGGTCTCGGTCTCGTTGCACCGGAAGGGAAACCTTTGGGGCCTCCCTCGGGAACCCGCGCCTGTCCTTGTCTCTTTAGCACCAAAGACGAAATTGTCCCTTCTGTCAGGGTTATGATCCTGACAATGAGTATTCGGGGTACGAATAAGGGGGCAGAGACTAGCTACACCGTAGGTGTAACACACGGGGTTTAACGAGTTCAGGCCCCTCACTCGGTGGAGGTAAAAGCCCTACGTCTCGTGCCGTGAGGCTTGCTTTGATTTGATGGATAGGGTTACAAGGTTGAACGTGCCCGACTATGGAGAGGGGTGCGGCTTATATAGAGTGCGCTGCAGCCCCATGTCTCCCATGCCGCCGGGGCAATTAATGCCATTGAATGAGGCAGTTACTAGTGTAATGAGCCTATACTACAGCAGTTACAGGTAACGGTAGCTATAACTCTATTTAGTGGATGACTTAGGATTCCTCGACCGTTGCAGCTCCCATGACGCCTTATTGCCCTGTACGTCCAAGTGGTTGATTGTCCGCCGAGTGACGTGTGGTTGTCCGAGTGCTACAGAGCCGTCCGAGTGATCCTCCTGATGTATCATCCGAATGCTGACATGGTCTAGAGACCTACCTATGATGGTGATGGGCCTCCTGTGGGTCCCAGATGATGGGTCCATGACCCTACCTGTAATAGGTGACCACATTATTAGCCCCCAAATCGGTTGGGATTTTGTAGAACAACCAAATCAATCTTTCGGTTGAGTGCCACAGGGACACTCGGAATATGTTTCCGGACTGTGATTTGTTGTTCCTTGGATGAAACCACAACGGATTCTGGACTTTAGTTTTACCCAGATGACCGGGTGCTATTGATCGTCGAGAAAAAACCCGGTGGCATTCGTTTTGTCTCTCGAAAGAGATAGACTAGGGGCCTGAGTGAGGGCATGCCATTATAACCCGAGTGGCGACGCCAGCGCGTGGTTTGACTCTCCGGAGAGATGCCACTCCATATCCCAGGGGAACGTCAACGCAGGCCTGCTACGAGTCCAGGTTTATGAGTCATGCGCCTTGGAGCCTTCCGAGAGGGCCAAGTGAACCCGCAGAGGGGTGTCAAGCTCGTCACATAACGATCCTGAAGAGGACTTCAGTCGGGTGTTTAACATGGCCGAGTGCACAGGTCCCCACGGAGGGTGGTCAGTCGGGCTGACGTGCGTCCTTTAGGAAAGGAATCACTGGTGATCAATCGGATTGATCTGTCCCGGAAATCTCGGGATTTGAATTCGTGCATTCACGCGTGGAAGCGGTAACGTCATGCGTTAGTGGGAAAGTGGGAGGTGTGGCCCCTAGATTTGCGCGCATGATCTCCGCCACGTGCCGCGGCTGTCCTGGGCAAAGCCTTGCCGCGCGGGCCGTCGATCCAGGGATTCGCGGTGAGAGATCCGGTCAGGGATTTTGTCTGGTGGTATAAAAGGTTCAAGGGCAGAGGTCCGACCCTCAGATCCCCTTCTTCTCGCTCCGACTCATCCGTTTCCCCTCTGCATTCGAGTGCGTGGCGATGGTGAGGGACTCCACTGCCAAGGCGGAGAAGGTGAAGAAGGCAGGGAACGCCACTTCCTCCGGCTCCGGCGCCGCGGGGGACTGGATCCCATCGCGTGTCACCGCTCGGTGGTTGGAAGGGCTGGCGGAGGAAGGGCTGATTCCGCACGAGGGATGGCGGCGTTCGAGCAAGGGGAGAGATCGAGTCGGCGCCTCAGGAGGACGAGCGCGTCCTGCTCGTCACACACGTCGAGCGGGGCTTTTCAATGCCTTCCCACCATTTCTTTCGGGCATTTCTCGATTATTTTGGTGCACAACTTCATCACCTTCCCCCGAATGCCATTATTTATCTCTCGGCTTTTGTTTCTCTCACTGGTACAACAAGGTGCTATACAAATGGTTTTTAACCCCTTTCTGCGATGACGTTTGGAACTGTCGCCAAGTGAGTGTGTGTGATACGGGGGTCCTTCCCACACGACCCAGAAACCGTCGGGGATAGGGAGCCTTGGTGCATACAATTGTCCCTACTCATTTGTGCTCGCATTGCCATCGCAGTCGGTATTCTGTGGTGCTACATTTACGATGTGCGGCCCATCACAAATGGTTCACGATTATAGAATGTGTATGATAAGCAGACAATCACACACATTCACTTTTCCTGAACTGTGTGCAATAACTAATTAACAAGATTAGCTAATCGTCGTACGAGTGTCGGATAGGATTACGAAATGTCGGACCGTCGTAACATCGTCGTACATGATAACTATCGCACACGCTATTCTGTGGTGAAACATTTACGATGCGTACCATATCAGAAACAGTTCATGGTTGCAAATCGTGTACGATTAGGCAACTATCACAAACATTTAGTTTGCCCGCACCGTTTGTGATATTGTCTGACATCACACACAGTTTGCAAACGGTAACTGTGTGTATGCTCGCACACGTTTCCTTTCTGTGAACTGTGTCGGATTATGGTTTATATCACAAACGTTTGTGTTTTACCGACCATGTGCGCCGTAACGACCTGCAGAGCGTAATTTCACCGTAATTTAATTGCTGCTATTTCAAATTGTACCGGATTTGAATTTTAAAGTATGCTATAGCTTCATTCATATCCGTCAGGTTCAAACAACCAATGCATTATTTGATTCACAAGTACATATGTTCAAGAATTACATAAGCACCAAATAAAGAATGATGAACCACAGTTGTATACTTGTACTATTAAAGACGGTAAAGAAAGAGGCAAAATACATTCTGGTTGCTGAACAAGGTGAAGCAGAATGCCCATATTGTGCCCTCCTCCATGCAGAAGGCACGCACGACTCTAGTCCAACCCCTTGTGATGGCCGACCGCCCATCCTTCACTGTCTTCATGAACACATCTAGATAATCATCGTGTTCTGGTAGAAATACTTTAACCTTTGCATGCCCACCAATCATGTAGTTTGAGAGGTAACCTTGAGTAAACTGCTTTGGGAACCACTGCAAAGGAAAAAGATTCATACATTGTCATCTAACACAACTAATTATGGGCAGTAAAAAGAAGGCTGCAGAGTTCTTACTTACCATCCTGCAGTTCGCTGTTGTCTTGGATAAAGTGTAAACAAATAATTTAATTGCCATATTTTGACTCATTTTACTAACAATCTTTATCAGCTTCCTCGCTTGATGCTGGTTCATCAATATCTCATTGCCCCTTACGCAGAAAGGGTCGAAGCACAGATCTTTACCAATGACATATGTACCTAAAAAGCACCAAGTTAATATTAGAAGCTAAACAGCAATTGCACAATGATGTAGTACAACACTCCCTCGGTCCCATTATATAATATCTTATAACATCCGATATACTCACATATTAGATGAATTAACATCTTATATTATGGGACGCAGGGAGTTTATTGCATTCTTACACATTATCGGCTGATTAACTGCTGCTGTATCCATGGGTTAGAGTTAGTTTGAGCTAGTTTGGGCTCAAATAGCCCTAAAGTATATCCAAACATGAGGGCTAGTTTGAGCTAGTTGCATCTAACCCACCCAAAAAAACTATCCCACCCAAGAGGTGCTAATTGGAGCTAGTTCTCCTAGTGCATTTATTGTCAATCTAAACCTGTCATCCAAACACCTCTTTGGCTAGAGTTAGTTCAGGGTTAGTCACGAGCTAGAAACTAACTCTAACCTCTAGCTAAGTTAGAGTATCCAAACAGGGTTGTGTCATTGTTGTTGTTGCTGCTGCTCTTCTACGTATATCTAGACATCATCAGAACATTAAGATAACACTCTTCCTTGTTGCTATGTAGCCTAGGATTGCATATTTAGACATTCAGTACAGTGCATGTTGCTATGTAGCCTTAGATATATTACATATGGCCCTAGTTAACCTAACGACAAATGGGTTACAGGTATATTCAGTTAAATGTCTGATTCACCGATTAGTCCCTTATCAGCCCCTGGCCTATATGGTACCAGCTACCGATATCCTGAACAGTGAGTATATATAAGCCATGGGATGAAACTAACCTCGTTGGAAAACAGTAGTCGTTCCCAAAATTGTCCTGTGTAAGTACATCGAGAGGCATGTTAAGCACAACAGGCTAAACATCAACCAAATATATCCATGGTAGACAAAATAATCTCCAAAAGATAGCTTCAGTGTGCAGGTTTAAGCACGCTAGTAAAGCAAAACAAGTGGAAAGGTGTGTTAACTGCAACAGGCCTAACATTTAACAACAAGCAAACATAGTCATTCAAACTGGTATTGTGCTGGTCTAAGTACACTAGTTATTGTTAAATAAAAATGGAAAGGCGTGTTAACTACAATATGGAGCAACCAAATATAGTCATTCATAGTGGTATTGTTGAAACTGGTATTGATGAAATTGAACTGCACAGTTCATACTTGCACATATAGAACATCACCTTGTGAATAACTGGAATAAATAAGGCATACTACGAACAACCAAAGATAGCATTTGAAACTGGACATATGCTAACTACAAACAACCGAACAACCACAAAACTTTAAAAGAGGCATATGCTAGCTATAACAGGCTTAACAGCAAGCAAATATATGCATTCTATCGGTATGTTTACAACTGGTATTGATGAAAATGTACTGCACAGTAAATAGTTGCACATATAGAGCATCACATTGTGAACAACTGAAATAAACAAGGCATACTACAAACAACCAAATATAGCAATTAAAACTGGACATATTCTCACTACACTACAAAAGGGACTCGACAAAACAAATCATGGGTTCCCCCTTGTGAAGAGACACGGCAAAACAAATCATGGGTTTCCTCAATTGTCACAGATGGGCTCGTTCCCGTGGGAAGAGCACGGACCCTGGGTGTGCTCCATGTTGTCGCAGATGGGCTCCTTCCCCTTGGAAGAGCATGGCTGTAGGGTGGCCTCCCCGATGTCGCAGACGTGCTCTTTCCCCTTGGAAGAGCAGATGGGCTCTTTCCCCTTGGAAGAGCCGGAGAGGGTGCCCTCCTTGTGGTTGCCGTCGATGAGGTCTGACTTGGAAGCTATGGATCCCAAGCCAGCGTCGCAGAACGTGTCCTTCAGAAATGACAAAAGGGGCTCGATGGCGATGCAGGATGGCAAATTCTTGACAGTGAGCCAGAGAAGATCAGCGTCGGGGCCATGGATGAGATCGACGGTGGTTGAACCCGAGGGGTTGGGGGTGGGCCACTTAACCTGTGACATAGCCCGTGTCAGGACGTCGCTGTCGACGACCTCGATGTCATAGCCGGCGTCCGCGACATACCCGCATACTCTAGCCCGCTGATTGAGTGCCTGCGGCAGTAATGGTCGTCAGCTTCCTCGGCGGCCACCTCGGTGACGTCGGGCGAAGAGGCCGCGATACACCTCTTTTGGGCCAGGAGAAGACAGCTTTTATCACTCCCTTTGGGGCCTTCTGCTATGTGTCTATGCCTTTTGGGCTCAAGAGTGCCCAGGCGACTTACCAGCGTTGTGTTCAGAATTGCCTCCATGATCAGATTGGACGCAATGTTCATGCTTATGTGGATGATATTGTTGTGAAATCCAGGAAGAAGGAGCCCTTGTTAGATGATTTAAAGGAGACCTTTGACAACCTCCGGGTCTACAAGATGATGCTTAACCCGGCCAAGTGTGTATTTGGTGTGCCAGTAGGCAAGCTCTAGGGGTTTTTGGTCTCTGAGAGAGGCATTGAAGCTAACCCGGAGAAAATCAAGGCTATCACTTCTTTGGCTATGCCGGCATGTGTTAGTGACGTCCAGCGTTTGGCGGGTCGTATCGCGGCCTTAAGCCGGTTTATAAGCCGCCTGTGAGAAAAGGGTTTTCCCCTCTACCAGATGATGAAGAAAATGGATCACTTCATTTGGAGTGATGCTGCTAATCAGGCGTTTGAGGCGCTTAAAAAATAGTTGGCCGAGCCTCCGGTTCTCGCAGCTCCTATTGACAAGGAGCCCTTGCTTTTATATGTGGCTGCTAATAACAGAGCCGTCAGTGTGGCGGTTGTTGTGGAAAGGAAGGAGTCAGGCAAGGAGTTTCTGGTTCAGAGGCTGGTTTATTATGTCAGTGAGGTTCTAATTGAATCTAAGAAGAGGTACCCACATTGGCAGAAGCTGGTTTATGGAGTGTTCATGGCTAGTCGTAAGTTGAAACAATATTTCCTTGGTCATCCTATCACTGTGGTCAGTTCTGCTCCTCTAGGCGATATTATTCAAAATAGAGAAGCCACAGGCCGGGTGGCCAAGTGGGCCATTGAGCTTGGACCTGATGGTTTGAAATATATGCCCCGGACAGCTATCAAGTCTCAAGCACTTGTGGATTTCATCAATGACTGGACGGAGTTACAGATGCCTAAGGAGAAGCCTGATAATATGTTTTGGACTATTCATTTTGATGGATCCAGGCAGCTGGAAGGCTCGGGGGCTGGAGTCATCTTGACTTCCCCACGAGGTGATAAATTTTGTTATGTCTTAAGATTGATGTTTCCTTGTACTAACAATGCAGCTGAGTATGATTCCTTGCTCCATGGCCTTCAGATGGCTAAAGAGATGAACTTAACCCGGGTCAGATGCTTTGGCGATTCAGATCTGGTGGCTCAGCAAGTCTCAGGAACTTGGGATTCCAAAGACCCGCTCATGGCGGCTTACCGCCGGGCGGTTGATGCTATTGCTGGTCATTTCAAAGGCTATCAGGTGGAGCATGTTGATCGCAGGAAAAATGAGGTGGCTGATGCTTTAAGCCGGCTGGGGTCTCAGCGTAAGCCGGTACCACCTAATGTTTTTCTGGATATTCTGCATAATCCTTCAGTTAAGTTGCCCACAGAAGAGGATCTTGCTATCCCTGACCCGGAGGCACAGTTGGTGGCGGCGCTTCACGCTGTCCCTGATTGGACGGTGCCATATTTGGCTTATATGACCTGGGGAGAGTTACCTGAGGATGAAACTTTGGCGAGGCAGATAACCCGGCGATCTAAGTCAATGACCATTGTCAATGGCGAGTTACACCGATGTAGTGTCACAGGGGTGTTTCAGCGATGTATATCTCCTGAAGAGGGCCGTGAAATTCTAAGGGAGATTCATGAAGGAGATTGTGGTCATCATGCCGGCTCTAAGTCTCTCGTAGCCAAGGCTTTTCGACATGGATTTTATTGGCTGATGGCTCATGCTGATGCAGAGGACCTGGTTAGCAAATGGGATGGTTGTCAGAAGTTTTCCAGACGAGCTCATGTGCCGGCTCAAGAGTTGAGGATGATTCCAATCACTTGGCCATTTTCGGTCTGGGGGCTGGATATGGTTGGGCCTTTCAAGCGATCCAAAGATAAAAAGACCCACCTGTTGGTGGCAGTTGACAAATTTACAAAGTGGGTTGAGGCAGAGCCGGTCAGTAAATATGATGCGGCAACGGCGGTTCAATTCATTAAAAAGGTGATTTTCCGCTTCGGCTACCCTCATAGCATCATAATTGATAATGGCACTAATCTGTCCAAAGGTGCTATGAAAGAGTTTTGTCAACAAGAGCATATTCGTCTTGACGTCTCATCGGTGGCTCACCCCCAGTCCAATGGTCAAGCTGAAAGGGCCAATCAAGAGATCTTGAGAGGTATCAAGCCCCGGCTTATGGTCCCTTTGCAGAGGACGCCGGTTTGTTGGGTTGAGGAGTTGCCCTCAGTGCTTTGGAGTATAAATACTACCCCCAACAGATCCACAGGTTATACGCCTTTCTTCATGGTTTACGGAGCAGAGGCGGTTCTCCCCAGTGACATCCGTCACGACTCGCCCCGTGTAGCGGCTTATGTTGAAGCTGATAATGAAAAAGCACGTCAGGATGATCTTGATCTCTTGGATGAGGAGCGTGACCTTGCGGCGGCTCGTTCGGCGATATACCAACAAGATCTGCGTCGCTATCATAGCCGCCGGGTTAAAACTCGAACCTTTCATGAAGGCGATTTGGTGCTCCGGCTCATCCAGGATCAAACTGATATGCACAAGTTATCTCCACCTTGGGAAGGTCCTTTTGTGGTCAGCAAGAACTTGAACAACGGGTCATACTACCTCATTGATATTGGAGATCCCAAGGACTCACGCACATTTGAGGAGGAGACCCATCGGCCGTGGAATATTGCTCATCTTTTGGCCTTATTATACCTGAGCCACTGGCTCCTGTGTTGTACATATTTTCATCCATGTATATATTATGATCAAGAATAATAAAGCCGGCATCCCTGATAATTCAGGGCCTCTGTCGTTTCATTTCTGAGTAGCTGAGTCTTTATTGTCAATTCATAAGATCACTTGGGGGCTTATTGAGCATAGCTGTGGCTACCCTCTTGATCCGGCTTGCACGCCTTGTTTAAAAAATTACTTGGGGGCTTCCTGCTCATTGAGCATAGCTATGACTACCCTATTGATCCGGCTTATACGCCTTGATGCAAATTACTTGGGGGCTTATTGCCCAAATTGAATGGGTACCAAAGAGAACTTGCTACAATAAGCAGTTCAAACATAGGTATCCTGCCTTGAAGGCTCATTATTGGTCACTTGGGGGCTTATTGTTCAATGAACATAGCTTTACTTACCCTTTTGATCGGCTTGGATGCCAGGTGTAAAACACCAAAAGTTCCGGGTTATCTTGCCTATATGTCTGCCACTCCACCCAGGTTATTTGGAATGACCCGCCGAACTCTTGACAGTCAATCTTATAAAGACCCTGAACTTGTCAAGGTTAAAATGGCGGTTGGTCATGTGAGGCCCGGCTTACAGGTTTAAATGAAGGATTAACTCAGTGGCTGTGTGGCCCATGAACAGCACTTGATATTGATGCTTGGCAGCCTATGGAAGTCTTGTTTTTTCTGATTTGTTATTTTCTTTGAACATTGTTCAGGTTCATACCCTTTGTACCATATTGATATATGGTTTAACACGATTCAGGCCATGTAGCCTTAATCCTTATGACTCATACTTGAGCTTATTTGGGGTTTTGATAACCCGGCTGGCTTTGGACAATAAGTCGCCAGCATATTTTGATTGTGCATTTGGAGTTATGCACTTCCAGTTTTGGGCTGCTACCCTTACTGCATACGGCACTACAAGCGGGCGGTATGAACCAATCTCATAGGTATGTGTTTACTTGTTATATGAATATATGAGGTTTGATAACCCGCCCTGGTTATGGACTATAAGTCACCAGAATATATGATGTTGGACATTATGACCCGCCCTGGCGTAAACCGCCAGGGTATCTATTGTTTACTCTATGCAGGAGCTTTGTAAAATAATATGATATTCCTTGCAAAGTCCATCCATGGCATATGAAAAGTTCATCATTAGTTTCAAAGGCTAAGAACATGCACGATGGCATGACAGATCATTGTTTTCACTAGCCTATTACATGGCTTTCAAGGCCGAAATGATTAAGTGTTTTTTCAAACAAGCACTGTGATGCAGTCTGAGAGCCGCCTTACGGATCAATTGTCCTGGTCTTGGCGAGTTGAAGCTTCCGGGTCATCCAGCGCTGGTTCTTCTTCTTCCTCCACTTGCTGGAAGTCAGTTGTGGCCCAGTTGATCCCAGTCAATGCTCTGAATACAGCCTCATCATCTATGAGGGTTGATGGATCAATATAAGGGGCAAAGGTGTGCTTACGTGTTGGCGGGATGAGATCCATGGCCTCATAAGCCGACGCTGATACTTTTGAGTAAGCCGCCTGATATTTTGTCAAGTCGGTCTCTTCAGCTAGCTTACTCGCCAGTGGGCGCATTTCCTTTACACATTTGGTAAAGTCTGCGGCTTCAAAGGGAGACCCGTCTTCTTTTAAACTTGGGCAGCCGGTGGCCAATTCTTCCGAGTCAAGTTCGGCTTGCCATGCCTTCGCCAGGCTCAACGCGGTGATGGCACCGGCTCTAGCAGCTGACCGCTTTAGTTCTTCAACTCTTTGCGGCAGCACAGACAGTTTCTCCAGCATCTCCTTGATGAGTGAAGGTGGTTGCTTCTTATGTGAGACAGCAACAATAGCCCGTTGAGCGCCGGTGTACAGTTGCTCCACAAGGGTATATACAGCCTTAAGCCTTACGCGCATGTCTTGGCCCAGCCTGGAACTTCTGGAGCCTGCATCAACACAAATATTGGTAAGCCGGTTTATAACCATGGTATGTTGATGGTGAAAAATTGAAGTATTATATTGTTTACCAAAGATGGCAGCTGTCAGGCTATTGATTTGATGTTTTAAGCCGGGCAACTCATCAGTTACCGGCTTAAGAGCAGCTTCAGCATCTTCTGCTCTTTTCAGCAGAGCCGCCTTCTCAGTCTCCCAGCCGGTTCTCTCAGCGCTGAAGTCCCTTTTTAATTTTTCAATCTCTTCCAAGGAGGTTTTCAGCTTTGATTTGGCCTTTGAAGTCTCTAACTTTTGGGACTGGATGTTTTGCCACAGATCATTGATTTGAGTTTCCTTCGTGTTCAATTCAGCCTGCCATAAACAAAGACAGGCAGCATATGGTTATGATAATCATCTTATTTGAAGTCCCAAGCATAATACAGGTATTTTACTTGGCACTTGGGGGCTAATGTACATTTGCTCTTTTGAAGACAAATCTTTAATGACCCGGTTAAAGTTTCTTCAACTAAAACTGGCTCATGGGGGCTACATATTTGGATTTGTTCATAAATATGGTGGTAAGTCCCTACTCAGCTATGCAGCTTAAGCCGGCCCTTGGGGCCTACATATGTGGGTTTTCATGCTACAATTTGAAGCCCCGACTTAACTTCCCAGTTTAAGCCGGTCCTTGGGGGCTACTTGTTTTGATTCAGCAGTTACAAATTGCTATTGAATGGTTATATGGTCAAATATGGTATTTAAGTCTACGGCATATTCAATTTCTTCATATACAGTAGACTTGGTTGGTGACAGATATATGTACAGGAAGAGTTTTTCAGTATTTACCTCAAAACGCTCCTTCATCAGATTGACTAAACTGGCTTCAAAGCCACGGCTAGTGTGAAGGCGGTTTAAATAACCCGCGTGAATTTCCGGAGCATTGAACTGGGCATAACCTTCTAAATCCAGCTTCCATTTGCCCTTGTCAGCAGCAGAAAATTCCTCCTTGGCACTATGTTTGGCTAAGATTGTGGGGTTGCCCGGCTCAACATAACGGGTCCCAGTGACTATGACATCGTCAGCCTTTTCTTCAGCAGGTTTGATGGGACTTGGCGGCTTGGCACGAGCCGGGTCAATGTCCATGGAGTCCATAATGACATTGTGCTCTTTGGGCGGCGGATCATCAATGGCTGCTGCGGAGGTTTGATGCAAAGATTCAGATATTGTCTGCTTCTCCGGGTTAGCAGCCTTGGGATCTTCAGTGGTATTGATGTTTTCAGCCGGTTTACTGGTCTTCGCCTTCTTGCTTGGTTTGGCTTGACCACTGACAATGAGACATAAAGATGTAAGCATGATAATTGACAAAGGGCTTAAAAAGCAAAGAAATTCAATATTCTTACCCTGGGGCGACTTTGAAAAGGGGGATCTGAGTCCCAGTGGAGTCCCCAGATGAGGAGTGAGAAGTGCCCTGATAGTTTGAATCAGAAGGGTTAAGGGGTTGTCAAACAAGACCCGCTTTTGGAAAAGCTAAATCGGAAAACTGTGAAACCTCTGCTCGGCGCTTGCGAGGAACCGGCGTGTTTGGTAAACCGGAGGAAAGTTCCCCGCCTCCGCTATTCCGGGTTGTGCGGCGAACTTCATGCTGCTGTTTCTTCAAAATAAAGTGGGGATCCAGATAAGCTAAAGGGTGAGAAAACCTTACTTTCCGGCTCGCTTGTCGAACTTTCTGTCTTGGCAGAGGTTCTGAGTCGGAGGAAAGGATAGTTACCTCTTCACCATCTGCATGGCTGGCGTCCGCGTCATCCTGGAAGTAATCAGTGTCAATAAGATGAACAAAGAAGGAGCCAAGAGAATCAAGTTCTACCTCCGACTCTTCATCAAGAGTAAACGGGTCAATTGCTTCTGACTTCTTCTTGGCAGGTTTTTTAGCCTTGTTCTTGGTCCTGGTGTTCTTGGCCGGTTTATCCTGAAGCTTCTTCTTCCAGAAGGGGGAGTCAGGCTGCAGAAATTCAAGTAAGAATGAGAAGGCAGATTGACAGATAATGAGTTAATGAAAACTGCTCACAAATACTTACAGCTGGCGGCTTGTTGAGGGTGCAAAAGGGGTTCAGCCCCATCTTGCTGCAAGTGGCCAAGGTTTCGTTCAGCAATGTCTTGACCATCTTGTTGAGGCTCTCATCGTCCAATTGCACTTGGCTGTGGCGTTGTGGATCTTTGACGTCACAGGTATACTCGCACATTAAGCCGGGCCGGCGGCTTAAGGGTAAAATTCTCCATGCAACCCAGCATCGAACTAGGTCAACTCCAGTTAAGACATTGGCCATTAAGGCTCTAATTTTTCCAAAAATGGGCATATATTTGGCCCGTTCTGCTGTGCTGATCCGGTCGGGGAGGGGGTGCCTGTTGCTAAGCCGGCTCTCACGATAACCCGGCAAGGGATTTTCACCCTCTGGAGATGTGTCTTGGCAGTAAAACCAAGTTTGGTTCCAGTCCTTGGGATGACTGGGAAGTGCAGCAGCTGGGAAGGTAGCTTCTTTGCGCCTCTGAATTGAAATGCCGCCTAGTTCTAGGCTGGGCCCATATGTGAACTCAGTCTGGCAGTTCAAGTAATAGAATTCCCTGAACAGCTCTACAGTGGGCTCCTGTTGAAGATATACTTCGCAAAAAACTTGGAAGTTGCAGATGTTTGAAACAGAGTTGGGCCCAATATCTTGCGGATGAAGTTGAAAGAAGTGCATCACATCATGAAAGAATTTTGAGCCGGGTGGAGTGAACCCCTGGAGCATGTGATCAGTGAAAGCTACAACTTCACCCTCTTTTGGTTCAGGGGTGGTCTCGGTACCTGGGGCCCTCCAGTGGATCACATCCTTTTTGGCCAGGACGCCTTCTTTTACAAATTCATCGAGGATTTCTTCCGTGACAGTGGAAGCGACCCAATTGCATGAAGTGATGGTCTTGGTCATTTTGTTGGTGAAAAGCCTAAAGAAAAAAATATTGCCGGTTTAAAGTTATGCTGTTAAGCCGGCCAGTGGTCAAAAAATGAGTGTCATGCAAAGCCAATTTATATGCAGCGGATGATGTGCTTTAAACATTGGTAAGATTAAACCGGAAAGCTAATGCCGGGTTATACAGGTTGTGAACATATACTGGCGGCTTAACAAGGGGACTAATGGAGTATGGCAGGTTACGGCTTATCTTATAAACCGCCCGAACAGCTGCGGTGCTACAGATCTATAAGTGAATTTTGCTAAGTGATGGGCAAACAGGTTCCCCAGATTGGTTCTATGATTTTGGATCTACAGCCGTTCAGAAAAGAAAATAAATTCTAAACCTAAGGTGATGGCAGCAGAAGAACTCGTATGCTCAGATGAGACTTTTGTACACAGGGGTATCTTCTACTATTGGAAACGAATGCTAAAACCACTACCGCATAACTTTGGCACTGTGTTCAGATCTAACTATGTGATCTAAAGAGGAAAAAAGAAGAACGGCGATGAACTCCGATGAACTGAGCAAACCCTAGTGCAGATCTGATGCGAAGCAAGAGGGGTACCTGTCGACGCTGATGGACAGCGGGAGTGCGCCGTGTTTCTCTGGTCTGTTCAGGTGGATGCAGCGGCCGGAGTTGAAGACGCTGGAGGTGGACGGCGGCGGCAGAGCTCGGGCGCTGTGGAGTCACAAGAAGGAAGAAGACGCAGAGGCAGGGGGTAAAAGTGAAAACAGGGGCCCCTGTCCCTATTTATAAGGAGTTGAATAAATGGCATGCGCGGGAATCAAGGAGGCTGAAAAATGGTCATGTGGCTATGTGAACGCCTCAATTTTCGGGAGGTCTATTAAGATAAAGATCTGTGGAGATATTCTGGGCTTTCTGCGAAATTAATGCGAATGACGTCATGGCGGGTTAACACGATTCTGAGATATGACATCATGGCGGGTTACCAAGAACTGAAAGGGAATTGATAAAGGAAGATTCTGCTATGTCAAGAGATGAAGATTGATGTGAACCAGTTCAAATCAACATGGGGCCTAATGTTGGGGATATAACTAATGGGTATGACCCGCCCAGGAGGGGCCGGGTCATGCCCCTGCCGGCTTAAAGTCAAGAGGCCCGATAAGGTCCAAGAAGATATGAAGATGGCAGTTCATAGAGCAAGCTAATTGAAGGCCCAAGACCCAGAGACGGCTCGAGGCCCACGGGTATGAGCCGCCATATGTTTAAACTTGTCTTGTAAGGCAAGGGTAGTTGGAAACCGAGCCGGTCATGTTTGTGTGAGCCGGCCGGGACTCTGTAAGCCGCCAGGGGCATGACCCGGCCCCTCCTGGGTGGGTCATACCCATTAGTTATATCCCCAACAGCTTCCGAGTAGAGATCCACTCGGGGAGAGTTATGGAGAAGATCACTCGGCAAGACCGCTTCTGACCCGTACATCATAAAGAATGGAGTGTGGTTTGTGGATTGATTTGGGGTCGTGCGCAGGCCCCAGAGGACCGATGGCAGCTCGGTCACCCAGGCTCCTGCTGCATGGGTTAGATCATGCATGAGTCGAGGCTTCAATCCTTGAAGTATGAGTCCATTTGCCCTCTCGGCTTGCCCATTCGACTGCGGGTGCGCCACAGAGGCATAATCGATCCGAGTGCCCTGGGTGTAAGAAAACTCGCGGAACTTGTCCGAGTCGAAGTTAGATCCGTTGTCGGTGATGATGCTGTGCGGGACTCCGAATCGAAAGATAATCTCCTTGATGAACTGAATCGCAGTAGCTGAGTCCAGCTTCTTTATAGGTTTAGCCTCGATCCACTTGGTGAATTTGTCCACTGCTACCAACAGGTGAGTGAAGCCACTCACTCCGGTCCGAAGAGGTCCGACCATGCCAAGTCCCTAGATGGCGAATGGCCAAGTGAGGGGGATGGTCTTCAGGGCAGATGGTGGCTTGTGCGACTGTGTCGGTGCAACAAACCCTGGGTCTGTTGCCCAGACCGTGCACACGCCCAAGATCAAGATTGCAACATCCAAGACAAGACCAAGATGAAGAGATAGGCTGTTTGAGGAATCAAAGGGCAAGTTGAGAAGACCAAGTCAAGCCAAGAAGCAAGACACCGCTAAGGGAAAACCTCCCTTGCCGGGCAGGAGAGCCTGGCGAGGTCAAGGTTGCCCCGGGAGCAAGCCTCGGGACCGCCCCGGCAGGCATGCCGGGGCATACGGAGGCAAAACAACCCGCCAAGGATTCACCACCCCACCTCACAACAACACAAGTCATCAATCAGTGCGGTGTCAAGCCCCAAGATGACTAAGTGGCTGCCTTTTGCCACATGACAACCATTTCCTACAGGAATCACCTCCAGATGACACCCGTCCTACGACGTGTCACGCAGACAGGAGAGAAGGTGGCCAAACAGCCCAGCAAGGCGTGCCGGGCAGGCCATGATGTGACACTGAGCGGCGCATTTAATGTGTACTGCTCTGTCTGCAGAGCAGATATGATAGCACTATTCACTATCTAATCAGTACACAATGACTGATTTGCCACTGTGGTGACCCCTTGATCTATAAAAGGAGGCCCATGGCTACCATAGAAAGGATTCAGACCCCTGTACACTCATACACGTGTAGCTGCTCTCGCCCCGAGGCAACCCTGTCGGCAAGAGCGCTGCGTTTCCACCACAATCCACCATCAATCCACCAAAGCAGGAGTAGGGTTTTACGCCTCGCGGCGGCCCGAACCTAGGTAAAACTGCCCGTGTGATCTCTGCCGCGCTACGCTGCGCTCCTCCGCTCTTTGTGCAATGTGCTCAGTCCCCCTGCCGAACGAAAAGGGGCCCTTGGCCCCATAGGTGGGTGTGGTTTCCCACGACATCTTTGGCGCGCCAGGTAGGGGGCTGCGCTTGCGTGAATCCGAGAAGTGTACGAAGCGCGTCATCTTCACCGCCATCTTCTTCATCAACGGCTCCATCGTCCATGGCACCCAAGAAGAAGCCCGGAGCCGCAGCTCATCCATCCATCTCGAAGGCCCTGCCGCACGCGCCCGCCGGTGCCGCGGGGGCAACGGGGACGCCTGGAAGTGCGGGCGCTGCGGGGGACGTGGTCGACGTGGGCGGCGTCGTTGCCACCTCCCCTGCGGCCGAAGCAGGAGCAGGAGGCACCGGAGAAGGACAACACCAACTACATTCCAGCGGCCACGCCCACGAGGTACGGGAGGAGAGATCATTCCATCTGTACCTCCCCGTCCGACGGCTGAGGGGCACAGCCGCAGCGGGGTACTCGCTCTGGGGAGAATCGCAACTCCCCGACCGCTCCCGCCGCGGGAGCGGCCGTGGAACAAGCGCCACCCCCGGAATGAGCCGACCCAGCCGCTACGCCAAATGGAGCCGCTGGCCCTCAAGCGCCTCCACCTCGTCCACACGCCATCCAGGCGGCTGGCTCACGACGATGAGAGCACGGCGCGACCGCTACCGGCACCATCAGGAGACGGGCGATGTTACGGTCTTCATCGACATCCATGCCAAGCACTGCTTCAGAGGCCATGGCGTGGGCTCAGCTACTGTTGAAATTTCCACTGCCAGCTGATCAGATGGATGAGTGGAGAGCCACCATTCAGAGTCTAATTGGCTTCGCCGAGGCGGGAGGATCGCAGCGGGCTGGCCCGCCACGACCTTCCCAGGTAGCGGCAATGGCCCACGCTGTTGGCCGTAAGGATGGGGCCACTCCTACGGAGCAGTCCCCTCCGCGGGAGCCGCGCAACCAAGAACCTGACAACGTGTCGATGGCTTCGTCCGACCCTCGAGCGCGTCAAGGCCCACGGCGAGTCCTGCAGGACAGGCGGATGGAAGGCGCGCATGTCAACACCGCGACGCCCACCGCCAGTCCGACAGGCGTGATGGCCCTGACGTCGACGAGCCCACACTCGTTGATGGCGGGTACCTGCCATTTGAGGCTGGGTGCCCTGCCTTCACCCGCGAGCTGCGGCTAGTCCGTTGGCCGTCCACTCGCACGTTCAAGCCAGAGATACCAGAGAAGTATGACGGAGGACTGAACCCGGTAGAGTTGTTGAGCATCTACACCATCACTGTTCAAGCTGCCGGGGGAAGAGATGAGAAGGTATTTGCCAACTACTTCCCTTTGGCACTCAAGCCAAATGTGAGGTCTTGGCTGATGCACCTACCGGAGAACTCCATTTCGACCTGGGCTGACCTGTGCCATGAGTTCGTTGGCGCCTTCACGGGCGGCCATCAAGAACCAAGGTGGCCCAGCGACTTGCAACTCCTCCCGCAGAAGGAAGGCGAGAGCCTGCGGAAATACATGCAGAGATTTAGCAGAGTCCACAGGAATATTCCAGACATCCAACCGGCAGCTGTGATAGCTTTGTTCCAGTCCAACGTGCAATCGTCGGATACGTTCCAAGATGAACATTCGATTGCCCAAGACTGTGAAGGAGCTTCACACCCTGGTGGATAAGTGTGCTCGAATAGAGGAGGGGAGGAAGCTCCCCGGAGAAGAAGATGGCATCGACATTGATTCAGAGGATGATGACAAGGCCACCAGTCAAAAGAAGAAGAACAAGAAGCGCAACAAAAGGCGCAAGGATAAGGCAGTGATGACCGTTGAGGGATCGGGCATGCCTAGTACCGGCAAGAAAGCCAAGGCTGAGATACCTGACAAGGAGGTTGCCGCGTGCACTGACTGCCGAGAAGCTGTGGCTGCCGAGAAGGCTGGGAAAGGCGATGGCCCATATTGCAAGATCCATCGGACCAAGGGCCATGATCTCCAGGAGTGTCATCAGGTTGAGCAGATCAGGAAGCAGAGGGCTGAATATGAGAAGCGAGATAAAGAGAAAGGTCAGAATGGCGCTGGCGGAAAGGGCCAGGGTGGCGGAGCAAGCCGCCCCGGCAAGGCTCCTCAGAATCAAGATAAACCCGCCAGAGGCCGTGAGAAGGAGGATTGCAACGATGAGAGTGATGGAGGAGATGAAGAGGAAACCAGCGAGCAGGAATTCCAGAAAGCCACTGACGCCCTGTGCATTGGCGGGGGTGCATCTTTGCACTCCTCTCACCGCCAACTTAAATGGTGGGCACGTGAAGTCAATGCCATGGAGCCAGCAGTAGACTCTCGAAAGCCACTCAAGTGGTCCCGCACGCCCATCATCTTCGAAGAAGAGGGCCACCCTGACCGCACCACCACGGTAGGGTGCTTGCCGTTGTTGGTATCACCAACAATCCGCAAACTCAAAGTCACAAAGATGCTGGTTGATGGCGGGGCCGGGTTGAATCTGATTTCTTCAAAGGTCATCAGCAAACTCCAGATAGCAGAAGAAGAGCTCAAGGTTACTGTTTCGTTTCAAGGGATCAACCCCGGCAGGAGTCATCCTAAGGGGAAAATCACCTTACCAATGACATTTGGGGGAGAGTTAAATTACCGGACTGAGAAGATCGTGTTTGATGTGGTTGACCTCCCTGCCATACAATGGAATCCTTGGTCGCCCAGCTTTGGCCAAGTTCATGGCGGCATCCCACTATGCCTACAACACCTTGAAGATGCCAGGGCCGATGGGCCTCATTTCCATTCCATCAGACGAGAAGGACACAATTATTTGCGTGGACAAGATGTACCGAGATGCAGTCACGACAGAGGCCACTGAAGCTGCAATCCCCACCAAGGAAAGTAATGGAAAGAAGAAGGCTAATAGGGACGCTGACAAGGAATCCGGGAAGCGTACCTCTTCGGGGTATGCTGCGCCTGTTGATGACTCGCCGGAGAGTTCCAATAGCAAGAGATCCAAGGCCTCTGCACCCGCTATGAAACAGGTCCCGGCAGGGCTGGTTGGCGCTGGTGGTACTTTCACCATCAGCGCCACCCTCGATGACAAATAGGAAAGTGTACTCGTTGCCTTCCTGCGGGCGAATGTCGATGTGTTTGCCTGGCAACCATCTGACATCCCCGGTGTTCCCAGGAAAGTAATCGAGCACCACCTTGCTGCCTGCCCACATGCCCGACCTGTCAAGCAGAAGATCCGGAAGCAAGCTTTGGAGCGGCAGTAGTTTATTGCCGAGGAGATCAAGAAACTTGAGGCAGCTGGTCTGGTTAGAGGAGTGTTGCATCCAATGTGGTTAGCAAATCCAGTGGTGGTACGCAAGGCCAATGGGAAGTGGAGGTTGTGCATTGATTTTAAAGATCTGAATAAGGCATGCCCGAAGGACCCATTCCCCTTGCCGCACATTGACCAGATTGTGGATTCCACCTCCGGGTGCGACCTGCTTTCCTTCCTGGATGCCTACTCTGGATATCATCAGATCTTCATGCCCAAGGAAGACGAAGAGAAGACCGCGTTCATCACCCCATGTGGCACATACTGCTTCGTGCGGATGCCTTTCGGGTTGAAGAGCGTCGGGTCTACTTTCGTAAGAGCAGTCCAGATTGGTTTTGAGTCACAGTTGCACAGGAACATTGAGGCCTACATGGATGATATTGTGGTCAAGACCTAGGACAGATCAACCCTCATCCAGGATTTGGAAGAGACGTTTGCTAATCTGCACCCAAGACAGTCAATGACGTGAGGCATTTGACTGGATGTGTTGCCGCGCTTAGCAGGTTCATTTCCAAGTCTGCCGAGTGTGCCTTGCCGTTCTTCAAGGTTTTGAAAAAGGCAGGGGCCATGGAATGGACCCCGGAGGTAGATGCCGCACTACAAGATTTGAAGGCCTACCTTTCCTCTGTGCCCACTTTGGTTGCTCCAAAACCTCAAGAACCGTTGCTGCTATACTTGGCGGCAACTAATTAGGTGGTTAGCATAGCACTGGTGCCGCAGAGGGAAGTGGATGGAGCAGCAGACGCACCTGGTGTCCCTTCCGGGGGGAAAGTGAACACACCCTGGCAAGGTCAGATGTAGATCAAGGTGGAGAAGAGCAAAGCAGCGGAAGCAGTTCTCTGGTCATGGCAAAGAAGAAAGTGGTGCAGCGCCCAGTATACTTCGTCAGCTCCCTGTTGCAGGGGGCTAGATCCAGGTAGTCTGGCATGCAAAAATTGATCTTTGGCCTTGTCATGGCCTCAAGGAAACTGCACCACTACTTCCAAGCCCATGAGATCACAGTTGTCACCCGTTTCCCTTTGCAATGGATACTCCGAAAACCTGAGGCTACCGACAGGATAGTGGAGTGGGATTTGGAGCTATCCAGCTTTGGTTTGAAGTTTGAGAGCACATCAACCATTCAGAGCAGAGCATTGGCAGAGTTTAGTGCATAATGGACGCCAACTCCTGATGAAGAGGTATTGGAGATAGTTATCCCCGGCAAGGAAGCGCCCCAAGAATGGATCATGTATTTCGATGGTGCCTTCTCCCTACAAGGTGCAGGGCCCGGTGTGCTTCTCATTGCTCCCACCAGAGAGCACCTGAAGTACATCATCCAGATGCATTTTCCTCGGGAGGAAGCTACCAACAATACAGCAGAGTATGAAGGGCTCCTTGTCGGGCTCAGAATTGCAACAGAACTGGGGATGAAGAAGCTGATCATCTGCGGACATTCACAACTTGTGGTGAGACAAGTCAACAAGGATTACCAAAGTCCATTGATGGAGGCATACATTGAGGAAGTGAGAAAGTTGGAGGAGCACTTTGATGGATTACAAACAGAGCACATACCCCGTGCGGAAAATAGCATCACTGATCATCTGTCACAGTGCGCTGCGCAGAAGCTCCCTGTGGAACCAGGAACTTTTGTTCTCCATCTGACTCAACCCTCCGTATCCCTGGCAACAATGGCCAGAAAGAGGAAGAAACTAGACTCCGGCAAGCCTCTCCCGGTAGAACCTCTCGAGGATCCCGACAGAAAGCTTGCCGGGCACAACTCCCCTTCGGTCGGTGAGCTGCGTCCTCCCGCCAGGCCACTGGTCCCCGCGGTCGAGGATTGCACTCTCACGGATGGGGAGGTGATGTTAGTCCTCGTTGCCGAGCCACAGGCTCCGCCTTGGGCACGACACATAGTCCATTTCCTCCAAACTGGAGAACTTCCCGAAGAGCAAGAAGAAGCTGAAAGAGTAGCCCGGAGGGCCAGTATGTATCAGTTTGTTGATGACACGATGTACAGAAGGAGGCCCAACGGTGTGAAATTGAAGTGCATTTGTCGGTAAGGAGGAAAGGAACTGCTAGCGGAGATACACCAGGGTATGTGTGGCTCCCACATTGGATCAAGGGTGTTGGTTGGGAAAGCTTTCCGGCAAGGATTCTACTGGCCCACAGCCCTCCAAGATGCGGTCGAGCTTGTCACCAAGTGTGAAGCCTGCTAGTTCCATTCCAAGAACATCCACCTGCCTGCCCAAGCTCTTTAGGCAATCCCTTTGTCATGGCCATTTTCGGTCTGGGGGCTCGATATCCTTGGCCCTTCCCCCGTGCTGCCGGGAGCTTTGAATTCTTGTTCGTTGCAATCGACAAGTTTACAAAGTGGCCGGAAGTAGAGCCCATGAGAAAGGTGACTGCTCAGTCAGCTATCAAGTTCTTGAAAGGATTGGTGTTCCACTTCGGAGTTCCTGCTCGGATCATCACTGACAACGGCACCCAGTTCATGAGTCGCGCCTTCATGCAATACGTTCATGCCCTCAGAAGCAAAATCTTGTTCGTCTCTATGGCCCATCCAAGGAGCAACGGGCAAGCTGAGAGGGCGAACGCTGAAGTGTTGTGATGACTCAAGACAAGAACTTTCGATAGGCTGCAGAAGTGCGGCAGGCGGTGGATCGATGAGCTGCCGATGGTTCTTTAGTCCCTCAGAACAACACCAAATCGAGCTACCGGGCAGACTCCCTTCTCCCTAGTCTATGGGGCAGAAGCATTTATCCCCACGAAACTCATTTACGGGTCACCTCGAGTGCTTGCCTATGATGAAGTAGCGCAAGATCAGCATCGGCGTGACGACGCTGTGCTACTCGAGGAGAACCGTCTCTGGGCTGCTATGCGTGCCACACGTTATCAGCAAGCCCTGCGTCGCTGTCATAGCCGCAGGGTTCGTGCCCGGTGTTTTGAGGAAGGCAACCTTGTCCGTAGGCGTGTTCAGTCCGCCAAGGGTGCAAACAAGTTGACGCCAAAGTGGGAAAGCCCTTACCAAGTAGTACGAGTCACCAGACCTGGCGCAGTCCGTATGGAGACCGGAGATGGCATTCAGTTACAAAACTCATGGAACATTGAGCATCTCCGCAAGTTCTACCCGTAAGGCGCGGCTGTCGGGCCCTGCCCGGCAGCCACCCTTTTGTACAGGCCTTGCCTCAGTTGCATGTAACCCCTTGTACAAAGCCAAGCGCAGACCCTGAGCAACAGAGAAATAAATGAAGCGCTGGGGGGCCCCCGACAAATTGCATGCATGCATAAGCATATCATGAGCATTTCATGTTCATGTAGATAAGATCGCATGAGGCATCATTTTCATCTGCATCATACTGCAGGCTCCTACCATGGATTCGGTCCCCTAAAAGGAGAAGAGAAGACAAGCCTACATCGCGATCCCCGGCAAGCCCAAACAGATAAGTTTTCTCTCTTATCCATACGCGTTCTGTAAGTAAAGCTTGTGCATAGGAAAACCTTGCCGCTTTCAAGACTTAGGTGCTCCCGTCCCTTGACTCGAATGTTTCTTCGGTCAGGGAGGTTGTAGTGACCTTTGGCAAGAAAGTTGGCGGGGGGCTGGTCCCTCTTCATGATTTGTGCCCGGCAGGCCCAGCCCTGCGGCAGCAACTTGAGGGTACCGACAGGATAGCCTACCGGGAAAAACTTGTTTACTTGAGAGTAAAGAGGCATTCTCCTTCTGCATGGACATGTTACATGCACAAGTGCCCGGCAAGGTTTATCTTTTTCATTAATATGCTGATCAACAAGTACGGACCTTACAGGACACAAACATGGATAAAAGAGATTACATAATTTGAACTAAAGTTTGGCAAGTGCCTACATATTTTAGAATGAAAAAGAGAGATAAATGCTCATGATTCCCTTTTCTACTCCGTCCTTCCCTTCTTCAAAACTACAGGGGGAAACGAAGAAGATGGAGGGAAGGCCTGGCTAGGATTCGACTCCTCCCCAGTATCAGGATGACACCGTTCCTGGGCTGGGAGGAAGAAACCGAAGGGCAGGTGTGGATGCTGATGCTGCCGGGAGCTCAACCAGTGGTGATGGTGCTACCGGCAAGAACGCCTCATCAGAGCGGTCGCCACCGCTCTTGACGGGTCATGGGTCGCCGCCACCCACTTTACCACTGTCGCTCGAAGCTCCTGCCACGCCAACCAAGGTGAACACCAAGCGCTCCGGGTAGCTCCACAGAGAGCATGGTCGTCTCCAACGACCCGAAGACAAGGGGCCGCCGCCCTTTAAAGAAGCACACATAGGGATAAGGAGCTCGCCCATACGCCGGGTAGGCGGTGCCCTGAGAGGAGGAATCCGCCATTATCGGTACCGAACCACCTTTGCGACCTCCCTCCGGTGTCACAGGAAAAGGAGGACTAGGCCACGACCGACAACCACGCCTCGTGTCCATTATGGGCCTCGGCGTGGTGTCGCTTGCGTCGCCCCTCACTAATATTGGAGCTACGGGCGGCCCGGCGACGAGCGCACCAGAGTTGCTACCTCCGGTGCTACCACCGCGCCGCCCGCACACCCCCCTGAGGCCTGCGCGAAGACAGGAAGAGGATTCTGCCCCAGCACTCGACGCTGTCGACCCCAAGCTAGGGCCCGGGGCTTGGCCCCAAGCTCTCTTCTTCGGCATACCTCAGGAGAAAGTAGAGAATGAAGGAGGTGAGTGGACGAATACTTCCACTCCTCCCCCGTCCCTCCTTTTATAGATGGGCCAGGGTCAGGAGAAGCTCCCTCAGCGGGGGACCGCCGTCCTCCTCCACCAATCCATGAAGACCAGGCCCCTGCCTTAATGCTCTCTCGCACCACGCGCCTCCGTTACCTACCCCACTCAATGCATGCAGCATACGTGGCCGGGGATAAGGGAGTGGTGGGAAGAGTGAATTGGCAGTTACTCGCCCGTGCGTTAAAGTCATTCACGGGCCATTACAAGAGTGGCCCCACTACAGTTGGCGTTACGCAACGGGCAGAAGAACCGAAAGCTGATCCGAGCTTAGATTAATGAAGAAGCAAAGAAGATCTCAAAGGGTGAGCTGCTATTCCCCCTCGCCTGTGCACAAGTTAGAGCCTACCCCGACGACGCCCGGCAGCGCATTCGGGCCAGGCCCGGGGGCTCCTGTCGGTGCAACAAACCCTGGGTCTGTTGCCCAGACCGTGCACAGGCCCAAGATCAAGATTGCAACATCCAAGACAAGACCAAGATGAAGAGATAGGCTCTTTGAGGAATCAAAGGGCAAGTTGAGAAGACCAAGTCAAGCCAAGAAGCAAGACACCGCTAAGGGAAAACCTCCCTTGCCGGGCAGGATAGCCTGGCGAGGTCAAGGTTGCCCCGGGAGCAAGCCTCAGGACCGCCCCGGCAGGCTTGCCGGGGCATTCGAAGGCAAAACACCCCGACAAGGATTCATCGCCCCACCTCACAGCGATGCAAGTCATCAATCGGTGCGGTGTCAAGCCCCAAGCTGACTAAGTGGCTGCCTTTTGCCACATGACAGCCATTTCCTACAGGAATCACCTCCAGATGACACCCGTCCTGCGACGTGTCACACAGACAAGAGAGAAGGTGGCCAAACAGCCTGGCAAGGCGTGCCGGGTAGGCCATGATGTGACACTGAGCGGCACATTTAATGAGTACTGCTCTGTTTGCAGAGCAGATATCATAGCACTGTTCGCTATCTAATCAGTACACAGTGACTGATTTGCCACTGTGGTGACCCCTTGATCTATAAAAGGAGGCCCATGGCAACCATAGAAAGGATTCGGACCCCTGTACAATCATACGCACGTAGCTGCTCTCGCCCCGAGGCAACCCTGTCGGGCAAGAGCGCTACGTTTCCACCACCATCCACCATCAATCCACCAAAGCAGGAGTAGGGTTTTACGCCACGCGGCAGCCCGAACCTGGGTAAAACTGCCCGTGTGATCTCTGCCGCGCTACACTGTGCTCCTCCGCTCTTTGTGCAATGTGCTTAGTCCCCCTGCCGAACCAAAAGGGGTCCTTGGCCCCATAGGTGGCCGTGGTTTCCCACGACAGACTGGTTCGCGTAGAACTGGCACCCGGCGCATTGATCCACTATGTCTCGGGCGGCCTCATTGGCTCGGGGCCAATAGAATC
Organism: Thinopyrum elongatum; assembly: GCA_011799875.1. Lineage (NCBI taxonomy): Eukaryota > Viridiplantae > Streptophyta > Magnoliopsida > Poales > Poaceae > Thinopyrum > Thinopyrum elongatum. The sequence continues at coordinate 370,859,554 of CM022299.1, read as the reverse complement.
TGGCTTTGAATGCTTTGGCGACCAAGGCCCGAGAGGACGCATGATGCCCACATGTTCCTGAGTGAATCCCTTGGAGTATTTGGTGCCCTTCCTCCAGGGATATGCACCGCTGGGTGACTCCAGTTGTACTTTTCTTGTACAGTTGATCTCCCATGACTATGAAGGCTTTGGATAGACAGACAATTTGTCGAGCTTCATCCTCATCTTCTTGGAGTTCCTGCTAGAACAGGTATGCCAGGTATGGTTCAATCCACTCGGGAGTGATGATCAAGATCTCTTGAACCATGTCAATTATCGCAGGAATGTCTACTTCACTCGGATTGGAAGGACCGACTGGTTGCGGGGGCTCCTCCACAAAAGGGTCTTCCTTGATTGTGGAAAAGTGCAAATGTTCGAGAAACACATTCTTGGGCACGGCCTTCCAACTGGAGCCCAACTTGGCCAAGTCGTCGGCTGCTTGGTTCTTGAGTCGTGGCACATGATGGAGCTCCAGCCCTTCAAAGTGTTTTTCTAGTTTTCTGACGATGTTGCAGTAGCCAGTCATTTCCGGACTACAGATATCCCATTCCTTCATAACTTGATTCACCACTAGGTCCGAGTCGCCATATATCATCAGTCGGCGAATCCCCAGAGAGATTGTCATTCGCAGCCCGTACAGGAGAGCTTCGTATTCGGCTTCGTTGTTGGAGGATTCGAAGTGAATCTGAAGAACGTAACTGAGCCGATCGCCTTTAGGGGACACCAAGACCACTCCAGCCCCAGAACCGTGGAGCATCTTGGAGCCATCGAAGAACATCGGCTAGTGTTCGGGAACACTCGGGACAGGCTATTCTTGCTCAATCCATTCGGCCAGGAAGTCTACCAGGGTTTGCGACTTGATGGCCTTCTTGGCTTCAAATCTGATGTCCAATGGGAGGAGCTCGATGGCCCACTAGGCCACTCAGCCAATGGCATCTCTATTGTTCATGATCTCAAATAGAGGAGCGACACTTATCACCGTGACCGAGTGTTCTTGAAAATAATGCGCCACCTTCTTTGCAGTTAGATAAATTCCATATACTAGCTTCTGATAATGCAGATACCTTTGCTTGGAAGGCATGAGGACTTCAGAGATGCCTTGTTCTTCCTGTTCCATTGTGAGGACTGTGCTAACAACTTGGCTCGTGGCCGCGATGTATAAGAGCAAAGGCTCCTTGCTTCTCAGAGCAGCTAGCACCAGCTGGGTGGAAAGCAGGGCTTTAAGTTCCTGGAACGCAGCCTGTGCTTCGGGAGTCCACTCGAACTTGTCAGACTTCTTCATCAATCGGTAAAGCGGCAGGACCTTTTCACCGAGTCGTGAGATGAACCTACTCAGGGCCGCCAAGCAGCCTGTGAGGCACTGTACGTCGTGTAGACGTTCCAGTTGCTTCATTCGGACAATAGCCCCCTATCATCTCAGGACTGGCATCGATCCCTCGCTCGGAAACGAGGAAACCGAGTAATTTGCCCGCGGGTACGCTGAATGTGCACTTGGTTGGGTTGAGTTTGATGCCGTAAGTGCGCAAGTTTGCAAAAGTCTTAGAGAGGTCTGCCAGGAGGTCGGAACCTTTCCTGGACTTAACCACAATGTCATCCATATAGGCTTCTACATTCCGACTGATCTGTTTCCATAAGCACTTCTGGATCATGCGCTGGAATGTTGCACCAGCATTTTTCAAACCAAAAGGCATCATGATATAGCAGAAACACCCGAATGGGGTGATGAACGCTGTTTCGATTTCATCAGGTCCGTACAATCGGATCTGGTGGTACCCGGAGTACGCATCCAGAAATGACAACCGCTCACACCCGGCAGTAGAATCTACTATCTGATCTATGCGAGGGAGAGGGAAATGAACTTTTGGGCAGGCCTGATTGATATCCCTAAAATCTACGCACATTCGGAGAGACTTGTCTTTCTTTGGCACCAAGACGACATTGGCGAGCTACTCGGAGTGGTACACCTCTCGGATGAATTCGGTGGCTAAGAGACGCGCTATCTCCTCGCCGATCGCCTTGTGCTTCTCGGTGTAGGATCTCCAAAGATTCTCCTTGACAAGCTTTGTCGCTGAGTCGACACAGAGTCTGTGCTCGGCCAGTTCCCTGGGAACACCCGGCATGTCGGAAGGTTTCCATGCGAAGATGTCCCAGTTCTCACTGAGGAACTGGACGAGCTTGACTTCCTATTTGTTGTCGAGGGTGGTGGAGATGTTGGTCGGTGCAGCGTTTGGGTCTTCAGGATGGATGTGCACCGGCTTTGTTTCCCCGGTCGACTGGAAAGCAGATTCCATAGTCGGCTTCTTGGTCTTCAACAACTCGCTTGCATCCACCACCTTCTTATATTCGTCCAGTTCGGCCATCGCCATCTGCTCATCGGCAATATGGGAGCCCTTCTGGAGGCACTCTTCGGCCAACTTCCGATTGCATGTGATAGTGATCACGCCTTTCGGCCCTGGCATCTTAAGCTTAAGATATACGTAACATGGACGGGCCATGAAACATGCGTAGGCAGGCCTACCCAGGATGGCATGGTAAGCACTCCGGAAGTCCACCACCTCCAAAGTCAGCCGTTCCTTTCGGAAGTTTTTCTCCTTGCCGAATACTACATCGAGGGCAATCTGGCCAAGTGACTTAGCCTTCTTCCCAGGATTTACCCCATGGAACTGCATGTTACTCTTGCTGAGTCGGGTCATCGGGATGCCCATCGCCTCCAGTGTGTCAGCGTAGATGATATTAAGTCCGCTGCTGCCGTCCATTAGGACTTTGCACAGTCGGACCCCTCCCATGACTGGATCTACCACCAAGGCCTGCCGCCCGGGGGTCAGTATGTGAGCCGGGTGATCTGACTGATCAAAAGTTACTGGCGTCTTGGCCCAGTCGAGAAATTTGGTGACAGTCGGAACTGCCATGTTGATCTATCGGTTTATGAGTTTGAGGCGACTCTTGCTCTCCACGTCGGCGAAAATCATGAGGACATTCTCGACGTTGGGGTACCTGGGAGTTCCCTTGGCCTCATCATCATCATCATCTTCCCTGTCTCCAGAGGGATCTTGCCGCATCTCTTGCTTCAGGAGCCAACACTCCCGAGTGGTGTGTTTGGGCAGGATCAAATTGCCCTCTTCATCCTTCTTTGTATGGATCTGGCAAGGTTGGTCGAGGATGTCGCTCTTCATGGTGACTTGCTTTTTCCCCTTCCAATCCTTCTTCTGCTTTTGGGAGCTCTTCTTGCCTTGGCCAGCCAGAGCCGCAGCCTCGGCACTCCCTCCGGCATCTGCTTTGCGCTTGTGCTTTTTGCCCTTGTTTTCCGACTGATGGGCGTCGCCGGCTCGGCTCTTGCCACTCCTCAGTCGGTCTTCCTCTTCAGAATTGGCATACCGATTGGCTATCTCCATAGCCCGACTAAGAGTCAGGGTCTCAGTTCGGCCGAACTTCATGTTCAGCTATCGGTATCTAACTCCGGCCTTGAAGGCGCAGATTGCCTGGTGCTTGATGATGTTCTCCACCGTATTGTGCAGAGTGGTCCACCGCTGAATATACTCTCAGAGAGTCTCATTCTGCTTCTGCACGCAGTGCTGCAACTTGGTCAAACCTCCTTCTTTCTTGTATGTTCCCTCAAAGGTCTTGACGAACACCTTCGCCAGATCGTCCCAGCAGAAAATGCTACTTGGCGGGAGCTGTGTTAACCAAGCCCGAGCAGAGCCCTCTAGCATCAGCGTTAATGCTTTATGGCCACATTATCATTGCCGCCGCCAATCTGGACTGCTACTCGGTAATCTTCTAGCCAAATTTGAGGCTTGGATTCACCGGTGAACTTGTTGATCCCCGTGGCCAACCTGAAGTTGTTTGGAATCTCAGCCGCCCGTATGTAACGGCTGAAGCACTCGGGACCTGATGGTACTGAACCACTCAGTACGTCATGATCTTGGCCTTCCCGCAGGGCCCAACCTCTGTCGACCAGGTTCTAAGCAAGAACGGATCTTGCATTGAACAACGGGTCTCTAGCGTCTCTCGATGGGTGAGTAGGACTCGGCCTGCGGTCACCGATGTACGTCCGCCTGTCGTCGTAAGGGTGACACCCATATGTGACATCTCGTGGTGGAGGCATCAAGGCACGATCATAGTCGTCGTTAAGCCAGGGCGACGACACTCAATCACGTCCCCGATCTTCATGACGATCTCTGGAGGATGAAGTAGCTTGGCACCTGCCCGAGCCGAGTGTGCTATGAGCCGACTGGACGGTCTGCACACGCACGGATGCGCTATGGATCCAGTCTTTGGACTGGGACTCCGACGCGTTCTACGACAGTGCTGTTTTGAGGAGTGCCTGGATATGATGAATCCCTTTTCCGGCCGAAGAGCCAGAGGGCTGAATGGAATCTGCGATCCGAGTAGCGGCTGCTAGGTTTTGTAGTGGAGTACTTAGGACTTGATACTTACGAGGCTGGTCATTTGAGTAGAGCCGGCGTTTATGCCGACTGGAACTGGGTTGAAAGCGCTCGCGCTCATCCAGCTCCATCTGAAGCCGCTCGAGGCGATCGCGCTCGGCCAAGGTGGCCAGGTGAGTCGACTCCATGGCCAATGCCTCAGGAGTTGTTCCCGTGATGGGGCTGTTCAGAAGCCGATCATTCCTGCGATGGAGCTCGTCCCGCTGCTCCCGAGTGAGGGCCTTAGGTACATACGTCTCGTGGTCCCGGAAGGCCACCGTCGGTGTTGACAGGAGACGTCCCCGCACGACCGTCTGCGTACCCAGGGGCGCGCAGTGCTCGGAGTTGTCCGCCATGAGGATCTCGACGGTTGGATCAACGCTATCGGACTCGGACTCCTCTAAGGAATCGCCGAGTGATCCACTGGAGAGGTCGAGGGCGGGCTTCTCGAACTCGAAAGCCGCCACATGCTCTACCACTGCCTGAGTGGCAACGGCATGCTAGATCCAGCGTTGCAACCGTGAACGCCCGGAGCGCTTGCGACGGCGTGTGCTGGTGGCATGGGCAACCACTCGATATGGGGCCGAGGGCAGTCGGAGAAGGACTCCGTACAAGGAAGCACGGAAGTGTGTTGCGCCAAGAACGGGCAATGCCTCCAAGTCTAGCGGGGCTTCGCGTAGCCATGCGGAGTCGTCGGCGATGAAGGAGATCATCCCGAAGCGGATTTAGCCGCCGACTGACATGATGATGATGAAGAAAATCCACCTACACCGTGAAATTTTGCTAGACGCCTAGCCCCACGGTGGGCGCCAACTGTCGGGGTTATGATCTTGATAATGAGTACTAGGGGTACGCATAAGGGGGTAGAGACTAGCTACGGTGTAGGTGTAACACATGGTGTTTAACGATTTTAGGCCCCTCACTTAATGGAGGTAAAATCCCTACGTCTAGTGCCCTGAGGCTTGCTTTGATTTGATGGATAGGGTTACAAGGTTGAACGTGCCCGGCTACGGAGAGGGGTGCGGCTTATATAGAGTGCGCTGCAGCCCCATGTCTCCCACGCCGCTGGGGCAATTAATGCCATTGAATGAGGCAGTTACTAGTGTAATGAGCCTATACTACAGAAGTTACAGGTAACGGTAGCTATAACTCTATTTAGTGGATGACTTAGGATACGTCGACCGTTGCAGCTCCCACGACGCCTTCTTGCCCTGTACGTCCGAGTGGTTGATCATCCGCCGAGTGACGTGTGGTTGTCCGAGTGCTGCAGAGCCGTCCGAGTGATCCTCCTGATGTATCATCCGAATGCTGACATGGTCCAGAGACCTACCTATGATGGTGATGGGCCCCCTGTGGGTCCCAGATGATGGGTCCATGACCCTACCTATAATAGGTGACCACATCACCTTCTGCGCCCACTGGCGCCCGCCTGGCCTTGGTCATCATGACTCACGTCATCGCGGCCTCATGAGGCGGGAGGTCTGCATAGAAAACTCCGCTCCTCGGGAGGCTGCCTGGGAGGCCGCTCCTCTGGAGGTCTCGGTGTCGTTCTCGTCACGAGGCCAGGGCCCTCGCGAGGGTCTTGTCCTTGGGGTCCTAGAGCTGGGCCGGACCAGGCCATCGATGACGCCGCGCACTGGGCCATAGGCGGGCAAGTCTGGGTACCCCCATTCCCAGAACACCGACAATAGCCGCCGGGCCCAAGGCATGCTCGGGCTAGCTTCGGAGCGAAGGCAAGAAATGAAGGGCGAAGCGCTGTAGGTCCCAATCGCCTACGGGCCAAGCTTGACGCATGGCGCACGACGGGGCGTGGGCGCCTCCGCTCCCCCACGTTGCCTCGGCAATTTCCCAGGCTGAAAAAAAGCCTGGTGCGCGCTGCGGAGCCATCATTGCTCTTGTTCCTTGCGCCCTTCCTCTCCTACTCAGATCCCATGCCCTTCGCTAGAAGTTCCTCCAGATCTAGGCGGGGCGCCATCTTTCCTTCTGCTCCCCGTCGCTAAGATCCCTCCAATGGCGCCTGCTGGGAAGTCGAAGCTCGAGGCCCCGGGCGCGGCCTCCTCATCCCTTTCGCCGGTGCTCATGACCTCCTCCATCGCCAAGGAGGGGGATCTTGCCCCGATGCTCCCGCTAACGGCGGGTGTCACCAAGGAGTGGGGCGAGACCCTGATCTGGTGCGGCTCTGGAGAGTGGAGTACCTTGGCGGAAACGGTCTATCCCTTCTTCCTCCACAACGTCTTCTGTGGGCTCGTCCCGCCCTTCTCGGAATTCTTCACCACCATCCTCGAACACTACGAGATCTAGGCCCTCCATCTCCAGCCTAACTCCATCCTGCTCCTGTCTGTCTTCGCCTTCTACTACAAGGCCTTCATGGGCATGAGGCCCTCGGTGGCCCTCTTCCGCCATCACTTCAGCCTGCGGTTCCACGATCGGGAGAAACACTCCGCATGCGTCTCCTTCGTTGAGGTCCAGAAGGGCAACGTGCTCCTGAAGGCCTGGAAGAAGGTGGAAGGGTTCCGGCACCGTTGGGTCTTTCTGAACGCCCAAGGCCTTAACCTGCTCCTGGAGCTCCCGACGGAGTTGCCCGAGAAGATCCCGGCGCGGCCATCTGCAAAGCTCACTGACCCAAGGGCGGTAGCGTAGCAGCTCGCGCGCCATGAGCAGTCTAGCCTGCGCATTTGCCGGCGCGCGGCAAACATGGGAAGACGAGGCTGTGGCAGGGGTGAGTGAAGGAGTGGTTGTGCGGCCGCCGTGCGGCACAGAAGGAGGCAGCGAAGGATCCTGCTGCCCGCGAGCTGCAGGATCAATGGCGGCGTTCACCACCAGGGAAGCGGAGCGACGAGGGGTGTCGCGGCCCGCCGGGGCCATCTGGGCGACACGAGCGGCCCGGCGCGGACGCGGCGAGCTTCAGCCATGGAAGCGGCGGAGCGAGGACGGAGCTGATGAAGAACGGAGGCTTCGACACGCCCCTACCTGGCATGCCAAATGTCAGAATTAGGGCTCCGCGGACCCAATAAAGTTCAAACTTTGGGGCGTGTGCAAAGGACCTCACTTCAGGACGACGCTCAGCTCTCCGCACCCATGGCTTGGTCGCACCGAGTGTGCGCGATTGTAGAGAGGGGAAGAACACAGAGATTTACCCAGGTTCGGGCCACCCTACGGTGTAAGACCCTACTCCTGCCTTTTGTGGATTGGCCTCACGAGGAGGCAGAGGATGAAGTGATACAGTGTGTGAGCTGCCTCGCGAGGGCTCGGTGGGAGAGGATGAATCGATCGACCCTTGTCTACGGTGGAGGCTAGCCTATATTTATAGTGGCCTCGGTCCTCTTCCCTTATCGCACAGGCGGGAAGGGATCCCACAACGGCCAATTTTGAAAGGGGACAAGAGGTACATCTTATCCTAATGAAAGGTGGTCTTCGCCTGCAAAGCTTCTAGCCATGACGCAGCGGTGGGCTCGACGGTGACATCCGTCCCACCGAGCTCATGGTCTCGGTCTCGTTGCACTGGAAGGGAAACCTTTGGGTCCTCCCTCGGGAACCCGTGCCTATCCTTGTCTCTTTAGCACCAAAGAGGAAACTGTCTCTTCTGCGCCCGCTGGCGCCCACCTGGCCTTGGTCGTTACGGCTCATGTTATCGTGGCCTCTTGAGGCGGGAGGTCTGCATAGAAAACTCCGCTCCTCGGGAGGCTGCCTGGGGAGGCCGCTCCTCTGGAAGTCTCGGTGTCGTTCTCCTCGTGAGGCCAGGGTCCAACTGAGGGTCTTGTCCTTGGGGTCCTCGAGCTGGGCCGGACGGACAGTCGATGACGCCGCCCGCTGGGCCGTAGGCAGGCAAGTCTGGGTACCCCCGTTCCCAAAACACCGACATAATTCATCGTCATCATCATCCCCAACCCTTCTTCATCACCAATTTCATGATGCTCACCACCGGGAGTGAGTAATTCCTTCGTTGGCTTGCTGGACGGTGATGGGTTGGATGAGATTTATCATGTAATCGAGTTAGTTTTGTTAGGGCTTGATCCCTAGTATCCACTATGTTCTGAGATTGATGTTGCAATGACTTTACGATGCTTAATGCTTGTCACTAGGGCCCGAGTGCCATGATTTCATATCTGACCCCTTTATGTTTTCATGAATATATTTGTGTTCTTGATCCTACCATGCAAGTTATACGCATCTATTACGTGTTATGATCCGCATACCACAAGCTGACAATAATTGGGATTCTTTCCGGCGATTACCGTAGTTTGAGGAGTTCATGTATTCACTATGTGTTAATGCTTTCTTCTGGTTCTCTATTAAAAGGAGGCCTTAATATCCCTTAGTTTTCTTATGGACCCCGCTGCCACAGGAGGGTACGATAAAATATGTCATGCAAGTTCTTATCGCAAGCACATATGACTATTTACGGAACACATGCCTACATTCCATTGATGAATTGGAGCTAGTTCTGTGTCGCCCTAGGTTATAAGTGTTACATGATGAATGTCATCCAACATAATTATCCATCACCGGTTCAATTCCTACGAGCTTTTCACATATTGATCTTTGCTAAGTTACTATTTTGCTGCTACTGTCACAATTGCTACAAAACCATACTGCTGTTATCGTTACTATTGCTATCATTACCACTATTATCCAACTATCCTATTTCTGTGCTAGTGATCACTTTGCTGCAGATATTTAGTCTCCAGGTGTGGTTGAATTGACAACTCAACTGCAAATACGTGCAAATATTCTTTGGCTCCCCTTGTGTCGTATCAATAAATTTGGGTTGAATACTCTACCCTCAAAAAATGTTGCAATCCCCTATACTTGTGGGTTATCAAGACCTTTTTCTGGCGCCGTTGCCGGGGAGCATAGCTTTATTTGCTGAGTCACTTGGGATCTATATCTGTTGATCACTATAAAGAATCTTAATGATGATAGAACCAAGATCATTCCCTCTAAGACGAGGGGAGGTAAGGAACTGCCATCTAGCTCTACACTTGCTTCACCTTCTATTTTAAGTAAGCTTGTGACACCACCACCTGCTATTAATTCTGATATGTCGCAAATAATTGATGATGCTACTTCTGTTATGAATGATGCTATTGATGATGTAGTACTTTGCTTTATGATACTGTGCCACTAGGTGAATTTGTTGATGAACAACTTGCTAAAGCTAAAGAATTTGAGAATGCTGAAACTGATGAAATTATTGAAACTGATGATTATGATTAACCTATTGGGCCTAGCCCTAATAGATATGAATTGCCTAATATACCCGAGGGTTATGTTATGGATGGAGAGATAGCTAGGGATTTCCTTGCTTGTAATGATAGAGATGATCTTAAGAAATTACTATGTCAGCTGAAAAAAAATCTCTGAATGCTAGAATGAAATATGATCCCAAGTTTGCTACGTCACCTATCTTTGTTACTGATAAGGATAATGAATTCTCTGTCAATCCTAAGTTAATCACTTTAGTTGAATCTGATCCTTTCCATGGTTATGAATCTGAAACTCTTGTGGCACATCTTACTAAGTTGAATGATATAGCCACCCTATTTGCTCATGAGGAAAAAATTTGCTACTACTATATTCTTAAGTTGTTTCCTTTCTCGTTAAAGGTTGATTCTAAGACATGGTTTAATACTCTTGCTCCTGGTTATGTGTGTAGTCCCATGGATATGATATACTACTTCTTTGAAAAATATTTCCTGCTCATAAAAAACAAGTTGCCTTACAGGAAATATTTAACTTTATGCAAATTGAAGAAGAGATTCTCCCTGAATCTTGGGCGAGGCTTCTCTAATTACTTAATGCATTGCCCGATCATCCTCTTAAGAAAAATGAAATACTTGATATCTTTTATAATGTACTAACCGATGCTTCTAGGGACTACCTAGATAGTTATGCTGGTTGTGTTTTCAGGGAACGAAATATTGAACAAGCTGAAGAACTATTGAATAATATATTAAAGAATGATAATGATTGGACACTTCCCGAACAACCACCTAAACCAACTCCAAAGAAGAGAGGCATTCTATTTCTCAGTCCTGAAGATATGCAAGAGGTAAAGAAGTCTATGAAAGAAACATGTATTAAGGCTGAAGATGTTAAGAATTTACGACCTATTGAAGAAATACAAGGTTTTGACACACCGACACAGGTAGTAGAGGTAAATTCTCTTATAAGATTTGATGAAGGTGATATTCCTTGTAATAAACCTGCTAGTCAATGCTTGTATGAATTTGATAATTACATTATTAAGCAAGATCATTTTAATGTGTACGTTATGAAACAACTGAAACATAATGCCTACATGATGGATTGTTTGAGTGACTTGTTGTTTAGAATTGCTAATGGTGTTAAAGGTGTAGGTAAACATGCTTCCATGGTCCAAATCCAGTTAGAACAAGTTGCTAAATCTCAGAGTGATTTTCTTAATGAGATGAATAATAATATGAATAATCATGCTATTAGAGTAATGACTAGAGGGGTAGAATGACTCAGGAGCCACTTTATTGTGAAGGTCACCCTAAAAGAATTGAACAAGACTCTCAAAGAATTAATGTTGATGCACCTAGTCCTTCTAAAAATAAAAAGAAAAAGAAAAATGATTGGACTTTACATACTTCTAGTGAACCTTAGGTGTTAAAACCTTCTGAGAAGAGTAATGATGTTTCTATTTCTGATGGTGAGACATAATCTAGTAATGAACATTCATCTAGTGATAATGATAATGATAATAATGAAATTCATGTAGATGCTCAACCGTACAATGATAAAGAACCTGATAATGATGTTGAAATAGAACATGTTGTTGATCTTGATAACCCACCTCCTAAAGATAAATGTTATGATAAAAGAGACTTTGTTGCTAAAAAAACATGGTAAAGAGAGAGAACCATGGGTTCAGAAACCCATGCCCTTTCCGCCTAAACCATCTAAGAATAAGGATGAGGAAGAATTTGAACACTTTGCTGAAATGCTTAGGCCAGTCTTTTTGCGTACTCGTTTGACTGATATTTTGAAGATGGCCCCATATGCTAAATATATGAAAGATATTGTCACTAATAAAAGAAAAATACCTTAAGCTGAAATTTCCACCATGCTTGCAAACTACTCTTTTAAGGATGTAGTACCTAAGAAATTAGGAGATTCAGGAATACCAACTATACCAGCATGCTCCATTAAAAGAAATTATGTTAAAACTACTTTATGTGATTTGGGAGCCGGTGTTAGTGTTATGCCTTTCTCTTTATATAAAAGACTTGATTTAAATAAACTCACACCTACTGAAATATAATTGCAAATGGCTGACAAATCAACTGTCGTACCTATCGGTATTTGTGAGGATGTGCCCGTTGTGGTTACAAACATTACTATCTTAATAGACTTTGTTATACTCGATATGCCCGAGGACGACAATATGTCGGTTATCCTTGGTAGACACTTTTTGAATACTGCAGGGGTTGTTATGATTACAACAAAAGCAAGGTCACCTTTCATATCAATGGTAAAGAGCATACGATGCATTTTCTGAAGAAACAATTTCAAGTGAATGGTATTAATGTTATTGGAAAAATTCCGACAATTACTATTGAAAGCTTTCAACTCCCTCTTCCTACTGTTAAAAAGAAATATGAAACACTTATAATTGGGGAGATGCATATCCCCGTTGAGGTGACTTAGTGTTATACAAGGATTCTTCGGTTTCTTTTTCCTTGGAAATAGTTTGTTAATAAGACCTGATCAACCTTATTAATGGATTCTTTTTTAGGGGCATGTGGTCGATGAATTTAGTAAATATAACTTTCTGTACCCACTATTTGCTCTGTGTTATTTTTAGTTAAATGCAATAAAATGCCATGATTATCCTGTTTCCTTATTTACCGATGCAATAAAAACTAGCCCACAAATAAAAGTGCCCAGAATGATGTGAAATTTTAACCTGATTTTTATAGAATATTTAAGAATTTTTGGCACTGAAAACATCCTAGGAGGATACCCCAGGTGCCCACAAGGCACCAGGGCGCGCCCACCCCTAGGCGCGCCCTGGTGGCTTATGAGTCCCACAGGGACCCCCTCACTTATTCCTTCAGCTCACTTCGTCACTTACCTCTAGAAAAAAAATCCTGGTAGCTCTCTCTCTCTCTCGTGTTTTTGCTCCCAAACCTGAGATTTTCAATCTCTTTGCTCGGAGCTCCATTTTCAAAACTGTTTTGGGGGATTGCTACTTGGTGTGTAACTCCTCTAGTGCTCCAATTAGTTTTTGCTCTAGTGGATTATATTTTGCATAAGTAGCTGCTCTTGGTGCTACTGAAAATGAGCTTGCATGTTGAATTCTTTGAGTTCCAAGTAGTTTGAAAGCTTGATATAGCCTCTAGACGTTCATATGAGTAGTTGCTATCAATCTTGTGAAGTTTTATTGATATCATATTGTGACCCAAAAATTTCAGAAATTTGTTCATAGGAAAGACGAATTTCTTCCGGAGAAGTTCTTCGAGGAGGAGGTCCTTGAAGGGTTCATCGAGTGAGAGCTCAATACGACAAGCCTATGTTGAACCAAGGGCAAGCTTTGTGTGGATTGGCGATACTAAATCATGTCGGTGATCGTGTGACGAGTTTATGATAGACGCGGGTATTAAAGAAGAATTTGATCAATATATCCATCACACTGAGCTTGCTCCCTTCATCGTAGATAAGTGCATACAATACTACAATCTCACCATCTCATTTACTAAAAAGTTTGAGTTTCACCCACGCAACTCTAGAGTCTTGTTCAACTTATATGATAGAGCTTATAACATGCCTCTAGAAGAATTATGTGATGCATGCAAAATTCCATTTTGGGGTTCGCTAGATGAACCACAAAAATATGATTATGCTATGTTCCTGGATAGTCTTTGCAATGGTGAAGATAGAGGAGTCACGCAAGCTAGAATAAAAACTATACAATTCCCCTCTATTCGTTACTTTCCATTATTTAACGACAAATGCATCATGGGTAAACAAGACTGTAGTACACTTCCCGCTCCTGACTTGAGCATTATTCATACTTATTTAACGGGCATCAAATGATATAATCTTGGGGTAATTGTAGCACGGAGGTTACAACGCAACGCGAGTAGTGGTCACTTTTAAGGAGGAATTTATGCCTCTCGCGTAGCTGCAAGGCTAGGGGTCTCACCTAGGCCTAATGATCCTATACTGCCTGGCAAATATTTAGGCTTTGAGGCAATGCGATGCCATGATTTTATTAAGGACGGAGCTCAAAACTATGAATATAACCTAGTATTTGATAAAAATCATAGTGTGTATGTTATTTTGCATGCACCTGCTCTCTTTGATTTTCAGAGTAAACAAAGACATTACATTTATGAGAGTGAGGCATGTGAGTATAACGCAGCAGCAGAAGCCGCTCGTCTGGCTGAGGAGGCTGCACGGGGAGCCTCCACTAGCTACCACTTTGATTATTATCCAGACCAGCAATGGTGATTACCAAGCTAGACAAAATCCTAAGGTTGGGGGAGTACGTATTTCTCACCGACGTTACATTCATGTTCACACATTTCATTCCAGTTGTCGGTGTTCATCCCTTTTCATTGTATAATGCATGTTAGCTTTATTTTTGCTTTCTTCTTGTGTGTTTGAAAAACTTTAAGAATTCCCAAAAATATTTCTCATTTCTTTTTGGTTTTTCTTTCTAGTTTAATTAGATGTAGTATTAAAAGAAAACTCAAAAAGATTTCTCGTTTCTTCTTTTGCTTGTTGGGAGCTTTCTCGTGTAAATAGTTTTTCTTGTTTTTGTTTTCCTTCGATTAATTTGCTTTCTTTAGAAAAGCTAAAAACTCCAAAAACATTTCATTGTGTTTCTCTGAAATTCTTTTCTTTCATTGAGTCGTACTAAGGAGAAGACCGCGATGAAAATGTTAAGTGGCTCTCGTATTCATTATTGTTGATCTAACAAAGAGCCCAAATTACCTTGTCTTCTCCTTTGAATAAAATGTTTGCAAATTCTAGTTTAGTCCATGGCACTCTTGCACTATTATTATTGTCATATTATTGGGTCATGCAAGTGAAAGGCAATAATGATGATATTTGATGAAGTGACTATGGCAAGAAAAAGCGGGTATGAACTCAACTTGTTTTTTTTTTTGTAAATATGTTTAACTCAGTATCCATGATTCAGCATATTATGATTAAACATGTTTATGCTGACAATTAGAGATTATAGTTGCTCATGCCATGCTTAAGTAGCTAGGAGCGGATAATGATTTATCTTGGGTGTCAACATGCATTAAAACGATTATGATGTAGTATGATGATATGGTATCCTCCTCTGAATGTTTCAAGTGGCTTGACTTGGCACATGTTCACGCATGTATTTGATTCAAAACCAACATAGCCTCCACGGTATTTATGTTCATGGTGTTTATATCCTACTCATGCTAGTATTCAATGTTAATTATTCACAATGCATGTTTATGACCGTTTTCGCTCTCTAGTTGATCGCTTCCCAATCTATTTTCTAGCCTTCACCTGTAATAAGCGGGAATACTGCTTGTGCATCCAAACCCCTAAACCAAAGTTATTCCAGATGAGTCCATAATACCTACCTATATGCGGTACTACCCTGCCGAAAATTGCATGTGTCACCTCTAATTATTCAAATAAACATCTATTGTGTGTGCCCGTACCGCTCATGAAGCGACACGGGGCGGTCAATATCTTCCATGCTAAGCGGGTTATTCTCATGATGAGTGTTTATTCACTTGTCCTTGCACGAGAGGGGCTGGTAATCGGGATGCCCAGTCCCATTTTTAAAACTGCGAATAATAAAACAAACTCCCCTGGAAAGTTGTTGGTACGGAGGGCACCCAAGGATTCGGCTAGCAATGGCTTGTGTTTGTTGGTGGAGGGGGAGTAAACTTTACTTTACCGCTTGGGAACCACCGCTAATTGGTTTAGCATGGAAGATATTGAAAAATCTCGGTTGTGACGTTGACAGGAAAGGCATACCTCTCAAAATTACATTTTCTCTGATTTAAGCTTCGAGCTCTGGCACCTCTGCAAATCCCTGCTTCCCTCTGCGAAGGTCCTATCTATTTACTTTTATGTTATTTTCCTTTTATTGTTGAGTCATCACCATCTTAAACAAGCACCAGTCCTGAGAGCACTATTGTTATTCTCATGCATTGTGTATAGTTAATATTGTGTGCATCATGACTGGATCTCTTCTACCATGAATTACAATGTTTAGTTGCTGCTTGAACTTTGGAGGTGCTTTGTATGTTTTGCGGTCCCGGAAAGGGCTAGCAATATACCATGTTGTCATATTATATCATGATTGTTTTGACAAAGTGTTGGCATTTGAGATATTTTATTATTGCTCGCTAGTTGATTATGCCATTGATATGAATGAATATGATTTCTATGAGTTATCATTTGCGTGGTTAGCTATAATCTTTGCTGAAAACCTTGGTATTATTTAAGCATATATATAGAAACAAGAACAAAGAGTTCATAAAAGTTTTTCTTGATCACTTTCAGTTTGTCAACTGAATTGCTTGAGGACAAGCAATGAGTTAAGCTTAGGGGAGTCGATACGTCTCTATCGTGTCTATAGGAACGAAGTATGTCTACCAGAGGGGGGTGAATGGGAATTTTAAAATTTCTTCAGAAATATCAAAACTCTCGGAACCCAGCAGCGGAGCAAATGAAAACAGTGTACAGTGAGCGAATACAAACTAACGAACGGAGACTAAAAACATGCATCGAGACAAATCACATGATTGAACTAGTTCGAATGTAAAGAGGAGAAGCAGAGGTAACCAGTGATACTCGATGGCGACAAGGAACTTGGTAGACCAGTTCGCCCTTCTACACAAGGACTACGTCTGGTTGGAGGGGTTGTGATTTAACACAGAAGATAAACTCTCTTCGCCCTATTCTCCTCGACAATTGGTTCGTCAACCAATATTAAAAAAAATTGGTTCGTCAACAAATGTCGATCACACGTGGTAGATACTTGAGGCAATCTCCAAACCTTTACAGACTTCTTCTTCGAGAACCACAATTACTCTTGGTCTCTGAAGAAATTGACACCTAACCGTCTAGAGAGTTTGCAGCTCTCAAGAGTAATAGGCGGAGCATAGCGGACTTAGGTTCGAGTGATGCTGAACCACTATCTAATTTTTCAGCTCTAGGGGTTTTCTCTCGGTGGATTTTAAACTCAAATCACTCTGGAGAGGGGGTTGCTCAACAATCTTCTCACAATCAAATGGAGCAGCCGCTGGACAAAGCCGGTGCGGGGTGGCTATTTATAGCCGCAGCCTTCCCTGGTGGGAAATCACCATTTTGGACACATGGTCCAGCCAATGGCCAACCGACACGTTCACAACGGTCAGATTTTAAGAGCAACAGTAACATTACTTGAGGACCAAGTAATGCTAACTCCTCGATTAGAGACAAATCTCTCGCAGCGAAGAAGATCACAGTCTCTTGCTGGCAAGTATTTGCTCGGAACACAAAGAGATTTCTCTCGCAACTTTCATATGACTTGGGTTTAGCATCAGAGAATCAAAGCTTCGAACGCTACACCCCTCTTAATAGTATGATGGCCCTATGACTCAATAAAGAGAAGAGAAGCAACGAAATAAATTCTATGTCTTCAATCCTCTTGGTAGCAGTCACTTTCTTCGGATGAGCACCGAACCAATTGCTTCGCGTCAGCAATTTTTGAGGGGTCACTCTTGTTATCATAATCTTTGGTGATAACCTTCACTACAACACAGGGGATTATCTTCGGCGTTTGAATCAAACTCCTCTTGATTCTAGGGACCTGTCACTCTGTGTGCACTAGCAAACACATAAGGCCCATACTGTTTATGTCAACAAACTCGAAAACATAAGGAGGCAAATTATTGCACCAACAATCTCCCCCTTTTTGGACGATTGTTGAGAAAACAGATAATCATCACAGTGAAGATAGATAAGTGATAAGTAATTCCAACAAGAGTGAATAAGTGTTACTTTACTGGATGATGAAATAGACTCCCCCTAATTGTATGCAGGGTAAAAGATATGAGATTGATTCTCCTGCAATTATTGAAGTATACAGAGGAAATTTCAATCATTCAAGACAATGATTGGCACTGATGACATATAATCCATCGAGATTGTAGTGCTGTCATTCATAACTTCTGATAATAATTCCACCTGCAAAACAAATGCTTCGAGAGAAATAGTGTAGCAGGAGGGGTTATTAACATTACCGCACAGAAGTTTTACAACTTGGAGCAGATAAGCTTAAACCGGAAGTTTCAAAGTCACACGAAACCAAACCAAAGAAACACAGAAAGCAAATCTATTAAGACTCGACGTAATTCTCCCCCCTTTTGTCAACTAGTGTCAAAAAGGTGACGAATAACATGAGTGCAAAAATGCAGAACTTGGTTCACTCGGTGGCATCTCCAGAACTGTCCAAGGTGATTTCATCTTCGGAGGTGACTGGATTGGCTGTGTCTTTAGCAGCAACAGATTTTACTTCGGGGTTAACAAGTTGAGGCTGAGAGGACGAGGGCAAATTTATGCCAGCCACAGGAGGAATACGGGATAGCACATTGCCTTCGGTAGGTTTCACAGTCGGTGAGGTGGCTTCAGATTCTTCAAGCAGTTTGCGAAGCTTGAGATGCATATGACCAGTGGTTGGCTCACAAACAGGAAGAGGAGGGGTACTCCGATCATGGAAATCTTCAATGGTGAAGCCTTTGTCAACATAATCATAGAGCTCTTGGAGATTGACATGCAGGAGTTGTTTCTCGGTAAAGAACTTGCGAAGCAATTTCCAGAGCCACTTTTTGTTTTCATCCGCAATTAGATGCATGATTCTTGTGTGATTGTTGATAGCATTTAGCTCGAAGGTGAGATGTTCTTTTTCGCGTCGATCCTCAGCAATGTGCTATAGCAACAGTTGTTGTGTACGCAAACTCACTTCGAGTTGCAATGGAGGTTGAGGCATAATCTTTGGATCGCGCTGAGGGAGACGTGGCCCGTCGAATTTCTTGTGATAATCGTGAGAACTTAAAGTAGGTGATTTACCCCAAGAAATATCTTCAATGATTTGCAAGGTATCGCGAACAGGAGGTATGAAGCATTTATGACTTTCCTTTGCCAGATACACTTTGTGCATAGCATGATCAACAATTTTCTAGATCCATGGCCCAAAAACTTCGACGCAGAAAGGATATTGAGTAGAATCCTTCAGAATACGCAGAAACATGTCCTCAACATCAAAGATATACCGCTCAGAGATTGCATAGATAGTATTCTAAAGAACATCTGAGATGGACTTATCTATATTCATCCCGGCCAGAGGGCAAATAGTGTAAGAGAGCATGTGAAACAGTGTCTGATTCTTAAATGTTAAGTGCTTAGGACGGGGAGGACCAGTGTAGTCACGAATCTTTTCTTGATACATAGTGCACCGAAAAGTTTCATCTGAAATGACATCAATGTTGTGCACCCGAATTTCAGTGTTACCATGCTCAAATCGAGGTAAACGGAAGTGCAAGACAAAATCTGTTGAAGTGCATTTGATGCGTTTTCCTTCGGTCATCCACTCCATAATCCATTTTATGCTATCGGATTCATCACCAGAGATATACAGAGTAGCATAGAACTGAAGAACAATCTCTTTGTTCCAAGGATGCTCGAATTCAAATACCTTGGTGAGGCAGAAATCATCCAAATCTTGCAGCAACTGATTGAAGCAGCCAATACTTCGCATAGCAGGGATGTTTGGGTATTCATGCGGAAATATCTTTTTGCTCTCATAGAGGACCCGAGACTAATATATAGCCTACTCCTTTGTCCAGAAGTGAGGCGATTCCGAAGTGCGCGGCCCATAATATAGAATATCTTGAAAGAATTGGGGATGCGCATTCCAATTGAAAAGAGGACCTTTGGCACCAGCTCCTGATGAGAACAAAGACCGTTCTTCACAAGGGTATGGGTATTTGAGTTCTTCTTCAGGTGCGATAAATTCATCACCATATACAACAGAGTCAGTATGGTCAGTAGAAACTGATTTTTGTTCAGAGGAACCAACTTCTGTCATTCTTTTCGCTGTGTTGAGAGATAACTTAAGTGGTAATGGAGCTGGTGGCACAACAGAGGGAGCTGCAGTTGCAGAAGGTAGCAGACCAGGTTCATTCACTGTAGGCACTGAGGACGATTCAAGCACTGGAGGTGGTTGAGATTGTTCCTCGGGAATCTGTTGTTGCTGTATAGTTGGAGAGGCCGAGATCTTTGGTGCTTCATGAGCCGGAGAAGCTTGGGGCTCAGAGCGAGGGATTTCACCTTCCTCAGAAACATTTTCCTGGGATGGAATATCAGCTTGATGAGGGGAAACCACATGCACTGATTCAGTTATCCTTGGCAAGGGAGGAGCATCCGAGTATTTGACTGGGGGTTGCGAAGGAATAGCTGGCTCAGGAGACTAAGCCTCTGGGCGATCAGGTGACTTTTCCGTCGGAGCAGGAGGTACATTCTTCTTCGCAATTTTCTTTCGATGCTTCTTCTTTTATTGAGCTACTTGATCAATATGGCCTTTGACCAGATCATTGTAGCTAGTAGCCTCTGCTTGATGCTCAAGACAGATCTTATGAACAATTTCATCTAGATCTGTGTGAAAACGCAATCTTCTGTTTCTGAGCAGAGTCATGGCACGGTTGATTTCCTTGTAGGAGTCTTCGAGTGCTTTAATGATAAATTTTCAAGAGGCAGTTTTCATTCGACCATCAAGGTCATTTAGTTCGGCAGTAAGAGTGTTGATTTCAACTGCACCTTATCTCATTTCTTCAACAATAGAAGTGGCCAGAGAAATAACTTCAGGAGGGATAGGCAGAGAATTCACTTCACCATCGAATAGATTGTCCACAAACTTATCAAGCTGTTCCAAGATGAACACATGATTATAGTAGTGAGGAGCATCAGACTTGGCAGCAGGAGCAGTTTGCACTGGAACTTGCTCGGAAGGAGGGTTGGAAGCCAACAGCTAACTTAATGTCGGAGCAAACTTAGCAGCCTTTTCCTTCGGAGCCGTAGCTTGAGGAGCATCATGCTCGGTAGTAGGCGCCTTGATTTTCTTCAAATCAGGCTTGGGAATTTGTTCGCCTGGCTTTGCAGTACTCAGAGGTGTGTCAAGTACCAAATACTTCAAATTGATAGCATCTGGATGAGGAGCTGTATTCACATGTTGTTTCATAGTGACAGTGGTAGGTGGAGTTTCCCTAGCAGTGATCTTCTTCGGTGGTGCTTCTTGAACCATAGGAGCCCGAAGATCAGGCAACACCGTTGAAGTAGTGATATTCACTTGCTCGCTGAGAGTAGCAGTAACTTCTTCCTTTGTGACCAGAGGATCATCATCATCCGAAGAATCATTCATTTCAAATTCATCCTCTTGCTCAGCGGTTCTCTTCTTTGGAGCACTCTTTCGCTTAGATGCAGCAGCATTGGGGTCATGATTGCGTTTAGAGCGACCTTCAGATTTTCCTTCAACCTTTTTATTCTCTACATCATCCTTGAGAAGTCGACAGTTTTCCTCTTCACGACCCTTTTCCTTTTCGGCCTTCTTAGCTCGCTTGATGGCATTACGCTGACGCTTAGCAAGCTCATCGGGATAAGATTCGGGTGTGTGAAGGGAGGACTCATGAGCATTTGGTGGAGGCAGCGGTCTCACCTGGGGATCATTTGGTTTGATGGGAGCAATTTCCCGGCAATCACCGCATGGTGGATGAAATACAAAGTTTTGAGCAAACCGAGGATGAAGCAATTCATAATTGAACCATTTGCGTACCCAGTGACGTCGAATCCATTGCAGACGCTTATCTCTCTGCTGCTTTGTCTCTCCTAGAGCAGTATTATAATGATCATGGTAGATATATTCAGCTGTGTCTGTATATGGTTGTGTAGGATCGGAAGTATGTCTAGAGCGGGGGTGATTACACAACTTAACCAAATAAAAATCTAGCCTTTTCCCAATTTTATGTCTTGGCAGATTTTAGCAACTTAGCACAAGTCAAGCAATCAACCTACACATGCAAGTCTAAGAGTGTAGCAGCGAAAAGTAAAACATTGCATATGAAGGTAAAGGGAAGGGTTTGGAGAAGGCAAACGCAATGTAGACACGGAGATTTTTGGCGTGGTTCCGATAGGTGGTGCTATCGTACGTCCACGTTGATGGAGACTTCAACCCACGAAGGGTAACAGCTACGCGAGTCCACGGAGGGCTCCACCCACGAAGGGTCCACGAAGAAGCAACCTTGTCTATCCCACCATGGCCATCGCCCACGAAGGACTTGCCTCACTCGGGTAGATCTTCACAAAGTAGGCGATCTCCTTGCCCTTACAAACTCCTTGGTTCAACTCCACAATCTTGTCGGAGGCTCCCAAGTGACACCTAACCAATCTAGGAGACACCACTCTCCATGTAACATCCCAAATTTTTAATTTGGAATGTTATACATAGATCATCCATGCATATCATATTTTATTGCATTTCGTTTTGCGATCCTCGAAAATTCTAAGCTACTCAAGGACCCACGGAGAGAGTTGGGGATTTCACCGTTTTCATATTTGAATTTTCTCAAATATTGAAACAGGGATCAATTTGGTTTAACTATTTTTCTCTCCGAAAATATTTCATATTAAAAATATATGAGAGGAGATAATATGACTTCTCCAAAATAAATGGAATATTGGAGGAAAAATATTATAATCAAATAAATATTTTATTTGGATTTTTATTGCAATTTTATTTGAATTTAGAAAAATATGCATTTTTCAAAATTGCATTAGAGTCCCAAATAAATGTTTACCTTGTCCGGGAGATTTTTAGAGGACGGGGAAAATTTATTTCGGGAATTTTGGAGTACGTTTAGTATTTCTTTTATTTGTTTTTCTGCGCGGAATTATTTAAAAAAAAAAACTCCGCCGGACCGAACTGGGCCGAAGCCCAGCCGGCCCAGCAGGCCGCCGCCGCCTTCGTCCCCGTGCCGGAGCCGGACTCCGCCGGAGTCCGGGACGCCGGCGCCGCGGTTTGCCCCTGCCCCAAGCCACCCCGCCCCGCCCCCCCCTTAAATAGCCGCCCCCCCTCTCTCTCTCGACCAGCCCCGCCGCCGGAGCCGCCGCCACCGCCGCCGCACGCTGCTGCTGCCGCTGCCGCCGCTCGCCGCTGCCCGACCCCGCCGCCGGAGCCGCCGCCGCCGCCGCCGCACGCTGCTGCTGCCGCTCGCCGCCGCAGCCGTCCCGCCGACCGCCGGAGGTAGCCGCCGCCGCCGTCGGTTTTCGTGAGAAAAACCGATCGGTTTTTGTTTAAACCCTAGATCTAGATTCGGTTTTTTTTAAATTCCGGTTTATTCTTTTTAGATCGGTTTTCCGTCGGTTTAGTTATTTAGCGGACGTTCGTCCGTACGTTCGTTTTAACAAACGGTTTTCACCGTTTAACCGCAGACAGCGAACGTTCGTTCGTTAGCCTGTTCGTTAGTTTTCTTTTTCTCGGATTTTCCGCGATTATTTTCGATCGCGATTTCTGATCCGATTTTCGTTTTAGTATAACTTTTCGCTCGTTTGTCGGAATCAGGCGATTCAAGCGCCTAGATCTTCGTCTCGAAGCCCTCTTTCTGTTTAACCAACTTAAACAAGTTTTTGCTACTGTAAAATTTGACTTTAGTCCAGATTAGTAATCGAAGCTTGTTTCTTTCGCAGTTTGAGTTTAGTTGCTCCGTTTGATTTGATTCTTTTTGCAAACCAGAGTGCTTCAGTTGAACTTTCTGGTTAGGTCTTCTCATTTGGGTTTTACCCGTGCATCTTCGCTTGATTGCTTATGTATGCTATTGTTTGTTTGCGATAGAGTTTCCGGAGTGCGAAGCGTGCTACTACGAGTCTCTAGGATTTGCAGATCGTCAGCAAGGCAAGTAACACATTGATCATACTTCTTCGTTACCCAGTTTTTATGCATTAGTTTCGACCCTCAAATATTGCATGATTAGGATGTGATTAACTTGTGGGTACTGGGAAGTAGACGATGAGGTAGAACCTATTGCCCTTTTAATAACAAACCCTTGGGAGTTACTTCTACGCTATGCTTATGTTGCCATGCTATGCTCGTAGACGTGGATTGGGTTTGAGTGTATCCATGACAGATGTGAGATTTTTAATTAATGGTTCAACTTAAGGTGGCAACTTTAATACACATCTGGGTGGATTGCTTGTTTGGGCACCTGGGGATATACCAGTGTTGTCCTAGGAGATCCCGGGGATATACCGTGTGATCCTCCTACGGTCCGCCACCCAGGCTCAAAGGGATCATAAGATTATTCATGCTAGAAACTTCCGTGTGCAGCCACAAGCTATTATGGGCTCTAGCATAGTTGAGTATGTTACATGACCTCTTTCAGTGGTAGGCTAGCAGATGTAAGGGAAAGTAGGTGTAACTGTCTACCCAGAGTAAAGAGTAAATGTTTCTGAAAGACTGTGTCTCGGTCATCCGTTTCTCAAACACCATGTAGTGCGAGAAATCCAATGGAGGAGATCGAGTCTTGTGGGGAAAAGTGCACAAACCTCTGCAGAGTGTACAAACTAGTCATGATTAGCCGTGTCCCCGGTTATGGACATCTTGAGTATCTGGTTCTTGGATCATCATATTGAATCCCATCACTCTAAATTAATTTGTTGGGTTTAATGATTACTTTTAATTGGGATTGAGAGGGGGTTTTACCTTCTCAATGTTCAACAACCACCATGATAGTTAAATAAAATATATTCCTTTGTTGTAGGGAAAAATTGGCTTTTCGCAAAACAGTAAAACCCTAGAGCTTTTCCACCAGCCAAATATGCATGTAGTATTAGCATTTATTCTGTTCATTGCTCTACTGTGTTATATTGCCAGCATATTCCATGTGCTGACCCGTTTCGGGCTGCAACGTATCATGTTGCAGACTTTTCAGACGGAGAGTAAGGTGTGCTAGGTCGTTGTCGTGCACTCAGCTATGCCGTTGGAGTTGATGGACTCACTTTATCTTCCAAGCCTTCCGCTGTTATCTTATTTAGATGGCCTTAAGCCATATTTATTGTAACCATTTCTCTTTTGAGACATTCGATGTAATAAGTGTGTGATTGCTACTCTGTTATAAATCCCTCAAGTACTGTGTGTGTCAGCATTACCGATCCAGGGATGACACTTGAACACAGAGATTTGATCCATTCGGGTCGGGTCGCTACAGAGATGGTATCAGAGCACACGCTGACTGTAGGACACGACCACTAAGAAAAGCCATAGGTCACTCTTCTCTACTCATTTCTGACTTCTCTCCATCTTCTATTCTCTAGGATGGCGGACTCAAGGAACAAGTTTACACAACCGGATGAAGACACACCTTTTGGACGACACTTGAAGGAAGTCACTAGGTACCTGAACATCGGAATACCAAGCTTCACCGGGACCTACACCGCCACTGTACCAGAAGAGGAGCGTTGGATGATTCGAGTTCAAATTCCAGGAAGGACATTCACGCCAGTTACGGAGCCCATAGAGTTTTCCTTTGATGCACCAACCTGGAGTCTAGGAAATAGCATGGCAGCCCACATCGCCATGGGACGCATCGGCGAAGTGTATCACAAGGATCTTAAGGATACAATCTACCAGTTATGTGGGCGCCGAGATGAGCAATGGGAGATGATCAGCACCCGGAGGGACAGGTCCATTGCAGCTTTCATCCAGGAGTTAAACCAACACATTCGTCGACAGGAGAACCAGATGTGTGCAAGCATGATAGATTTGAAGAAGGTGATGACCAGGAACATGGAGCTAGAAGAGGAACTCAAGTCTACACGCGATGGATACGAGGAGGAAATCGCCGTACTAGTGGAGAAGGATGACGACCTGACAAGGAAGCTAGGAGTATTCATGGGAGACCCCGCGCCCGGAGAAGAAGACGACGAACCTGAGGAAATTCGATCTGAAGACTACATCATCATCGACGACACCGACTCCGACCCCGACAGTAGTGATGATGATTATGAAGACGAAGCTGGAGCGGATATCATGGAGTCTTCCACCGATCAAAATTTCTAGATGGCCACCATATTATCATTAGTATTTCTCCCCATGTAAATAGTAATAGTCCGAGCACTTTTGTAACGGTAGTTAGATCGATTGTATGCTCTTGCTTGAATTGAGTGGTGTGTTATGAATGTGTTTGTCTCATGTGCATATGGGTAGTGCCTTCTCACTAGACCTTACTCTATTCTAATCTCTTCCCTCTAAACCCATCAGATGCCTCCGAGACACGACACCGGATTGGTTTTCCCACCGGAGCTCACTCAGTTGATTCAACAGCAGAATACCCTGATGCAGCTACTAGTTCAGAACCAAGGCAACAACAACAACAACCCACCGCCACCACCACCAGTTGACAACTTAGCCCGTTTTCTGAGGTTGCAGCCGCCGGTGTTTTCCAGTAGCACCGAGCCAATAGTTGCGGATGACTGGCTACGCAGGATTGGAAGGGAGTTGACCACCGCAGGATGCACAGACGCTGAGAAGGTGCGTTTTGCCGCACATCAATTGGATGGACCCGCAGCCTCATGGTGGGAGAATTACACAGCCACATTCCCTATAGCCAATGTCACTTGGGATCAGTTTCAGCAAGCTTTCCGCATTGCACATGTCTCAGCAGGAGCTATGAGCATGAAGAAGCGTGAGTTTCGCAACTTACACCAGGGAAACCGTACCGTGGGGCAGTACGTGGATGAGTTCAGTAAATTAGCTCGCTATGCCCCGGATGATGTGGCCACTGATGCCGCGAAGCAGGAGAAGTTTATGGAAGGGTTGAATGATGAGCTGAGTATGCAGTTGATGGTGGCAACATTCAACAACTACCAGGAGTTGGTAGACAAAGCTCTTATGATTGAAGGGAAGCAGCAGCAGATTGATAGCCGCAAGAGGAAGTATGGACAAGGGAAGTTCAACTCAGGAGCTCAGCAGAAGCCCCGGTTCACCCCGAACTCGGGAGGGCTTGTTCATAACCATGGAGGTCATAACCACAATGGAGGAAGTTCGCACAACCATAATGGCCACAAGAATGGAAATGGAAATGGAGCAGGCAGCAATCAGAACCGCTCTAACCCAGCCACACCCGCCAAGAAGGATCAAAGCCACATTACCTGTTTCAAGTGCGGGAAGACTGGACATTATGCCAACGAATGTCCAGAATTGAAGAACGGCAATGGTAATGGAAGCGCTGGGAAGAAGCCCAATCCATTCAACCGAGGACAAGTGAACCACGTGAACGTGGAGGAGGTTGAGGAGCAGCCTGATGCAGTTATCGGTAAGTTTTTGGTTAAGTCTTTTACTGCAATTGTTCTTTTCGATACTGGTGCATCGCATTCATACATATCAAGGGGATTCGTGGATAAGTATAAGTTGCCCACTAAGGTACTTAGGACACCCATGTTAGTAAGATCACCCGGTGCGGAGTATATGGCAAGACAAGGATGTTTTCAGATGCCATTGATCATTGGAAGTCATGTTTTCCCCTCAGACCTGATAGTTTTGAAGTCACAAGGATTGGATGTGATACTAGGCATAGATTGGCTATCGATGTATGGAGGAAGCATCGAATGTGCGAGTAAGTCGATTTTGCTTACCACCCCGGAGGGAAAAAGGATCAAGTATGTATCTAGGCATGTGCCTAGAAGGAGCCAAGTAAATTCTCTCACGGGAGTTGTTCAGGAGGAGGTGCCTATTGTGAAAGATTACCCGGATGTATTTCCAGAGGAGTTACCAGGCATGCCGCCAGATCGAGACATTGAATTCTTGATAGAGTTGTTGCCAGGCACCGGACCAATATCAAAGAGACCATACCGGATGCCCGCAAATGATCTGGAGGAGATTAAGAAGCAGATCAAGGAATTATTGGAGAAAGGTTACATTCGACGAAGTTCATCACCGTGGGGAGCCCCAGTGCTCTTAGTTGAGAAGAAGGATGGATCCTTGAGAATGGTTGTTGATTATCGCGCATTGAATGAAGTGACGATTAAGAACAAGTACCCACTGCCAATGATTAATGATTTGTTCGATCAGTTGCAAGGAGCTAAAGTGTTCTCCAAGATCGATCTGAGATCAGGGTATCACCAGTTGAAGATCCGAGAACAGGATATACCTAAGACAGCCTTCACCACCCGGTATGGGCTATATGAGCACACAATTATGTCATTTGGATTGACTAATGCCCCTGCCTACTTCATGAGTATGATGAACAAGGTGTTCATGGAGTTCTTGGATAAGTTTGTCGTGGTGTTCATTGATGATATCTTGGTATACTCAAAGAATGAAGAGGAGCACAAGGAGCATCTGCGTTTAGTTCTCGAGAAGCTCAGGGAACATCAGTTGTATGCCAAGTTCAGCAAATGTGAGTTTTGGTTGAAGGAAGTTGGATTCCTTGGACATGTTATATCGGGCGAAGGTATAGCAGTAGACCCCACTAAGGTTCAGTCTGTCACCGAGTGGTTGGCACCCACCTCAGTGGGGGAGATCCGCAGTTTTCTTGGACTTGCAGGATATTATCGGAGATTTATCGAGAATTTTTCTAAGATTGCGAAGCCTATGACGGAGTTACTGAAGAAGGACACTAAGTTCAAATGGACAGATGAATGTGAGGCAAGTTTTCAGGAACTGAAGAAACGTTTGGTTACAGCCCCAGTTCTGATTCTGCCAGATATACGCAAGGATTTCCAAGTGTATTGCGACGCTTCTTGCTTAGGACTGGGAGGAGTACTTATGCAGGAAGGAAGAGTTGTTTCATATGCCTCACGTCAGCTTCGGCCGCATGAGTTGAATTATGCCACGCATGACTTGGAGTTAGCAGCTGTAGTTCATGCACTTAAGACTTGGAGACATTTTCTTATTGGGAACCAGGCTAGAGTTTAGTACAGCTTTTCATCCGCAGACAGATGGACAGACCGAGAGAGTCAATCCGATCCTGGAGGACATGTTAAGAGCTTGTGCACTAGATTATGGATCTAGTTGGGATGACAATCTGCCCTACGCGGAGTTCTCATACAACAAAAGCTACCAAGCCAGTTTGAAGATGGCACCTTTCGAGGCTTTGTATGGAAGGAGGTGCAGAACACCGTTGATGTGGGATGAAGTCGGAGACAGAGCATATCTACGTGTGTCGCCACTTCGAGGAGTTAAACGGTTCGGAGTCAAAGGAAAGTTAGCCCCGAGGTTTGTAGGACCGTATCGTATTGGAACGTATGGGTGAAGTTGCCTACAAGTTGGAGTTGCCCGAAGGACTGTCAGGAGTTCATGATGTGTTTCACGTTTCCTAGTTAAAGAAGTGCCATGCGGAGATGGCTGATATTTCTCTAAGAGATACAGTGCCCCTAGAAGCAATTCAATTGGATAGTGATCTAACCTACGAGGAGAAACCCGTCAAGATTCTCGAGTTTGCCAGCCGAGTTACACGCAACAAAGTTATCAAGTTTTGCAAAGTTCAGTGGAGTCATCATACCGAGGAGGAAGCTACCTGGGAGCGCGAAGAAGACCTCCGGAAGGACCACCCGCACCTGTTTCCTAGCCAACCCGAATCTCGAGGGCGAGATTCATCTTAAGGGGGGTAGGTTTGTAACATCCCAAATTTTTAATTTGGAATGTTATACATAGATCATCCATGCATATCATATTTTATTGCATTTCGTTTTGCGATCCTCGAAAATTCTAAGCAACTCAAGGACCCACGGAGAGAGTTGGGGATTTCACCGTTTTCATATTTGAATTTTCTCAAATATTGAAACAGGGATCAATTTGGTTTAACTATTTTTCTCAAATACCGATCCAGCGATGACACTTGAACACAGAGATTCGATCCATTCGGGTCGGGTCGCTACACTCCAAAAGGTAATAAATGGTGTGTTGATGATGAACTCCTTGCTCTTGTGCTTCAAATGATAGTCTCCCCAACACTCAACTCTCTCACACATATTTGGCTATGGTGGAAAGATGACTTGAGTGGAAAGCAACTTGGGGCAGGCTAGAGATCAAGTTTCTTGTGGTAGGAATGGAATGTCTTGATCTCAACACATGAGTAGGTGGTTCTCTCTCAGAAAATGAGTAGTGGAAGTGTAGGCTCATTCTGATGGCTCTCTCTTTGATAGAGAAGGGGGTGGAGGGGTATATATAGCCTCCACACAAAATCCAACCGTTACACACATTTGACTCAACTTGGTCAGACCGAATAGAAGAACTCGGTGAGACCGATTCAATTAAAAATGTGAACATTAGGAATCTTGGTGGGACCGATATACTCAACTCGGTGGGACCGATGTGCTAGGGTTAGGGCAAGACCTCATCTCGGTGTGACCGATTGCATGAACTTGGTGGGACCAATTTCAGCAATGAGTTAAACAGAGAGTTGGTCAGGCAAACTCGGTGTGACCATTCACTCACTTCGGTAAGACCGAAACATTATGAAAGGGAAACAGAGAGTTTGCATTGCGAACTCGGTGGGACCGATCGCTCACTTCGGTAAGACTGAAACGTTACGAAGGGAAACAAAGAGTTTGCCTTGCCATCTCGGTGAGACCAAAAGCCCAATCGGTGAGACCGAGTTGATTAGGGTTTCTGGCAGTGGCTATGTCAAGGAAACTCGGTGGCGCCAGATAGATCAAATCGGTGGGGCCGAGTTTGACTTTAGGTTTAGGACATATGTGGAAATGAGAAAGTGGTTGAGGGCTTTGGAGCATATCACTAAGCATTTTGAGCAAGTAGACCATTATGCAACACCTCATCCCCTTTTAATAGTATTGGCTTTTCCTATGGACTCAATGTGATCTTGGATCACTAAAATAGAAATGAAGAGTCTTGAGCTTTTGCCAATCTTCGTCCTTAGCATTTTTAGGGGTCCACATCTCCAGTCCATGCCATGCCAATCATTGAACCATCTGAAATATTTCACTTGAAAGGATATTAGATCAATGAGCTATATGTTGTTATGAATTACCAAAACCACCCGGGGATTAGTCACACTTTCAATCTCCCCCTTTTTGGTAATTGATGACAACATATAGATCAAAGCTTCAACAAATGATAATATGAAGAAAATACATCGTCACTTTGAGAAGTATGTGATAAGTAAGACCTCCCCCTAAATTTGTGCATAATTTAAAATTTGCTTTTGAATGCAAATCCACAATCGATTAGGATCATGGGGCACTCTTCCATGTCACAAACATCTTGGTGGAGCGCTCAAAATGATAGAATAAAATGACAAGCACTCATCACCAAGAGGAACATGATTGATCATACACAAGTATATAGATATCATCATTTAAGCACACAATAAAGCATAATATGATCAAACACATGATCATAAGAGTATCTCACACATAAGCACAAATAGTAGCAAACAAGCAATCAAGTAGCAAGTAAAGAGGCAACAAAAAGGCAAAATGCTCTCTTTCTCGAAGCCAATGATCTATACACTTTCTCCCCCTTTGGCAACAAGTTACCAAAAAGTTTGAAAATGCATAGTGCTTTGCGGCACTCTAGGCACAATCTCCAGGAGCTCCTGAAGTGGTCTTCTGGCTGGTTGCTCCGGTGTGCGTAGATGGCATGGAGAGGAGTCCGTCTGCAAACGCTTCTGCTGATGTCTGAGGAGCTAGAGGAGTTGAGATCGGAGGTACAACAGTGGCAGTTGCAGCAGGTGCTGAAAGTGTAGTCCTCGCTTCACTGACTACTGGCACTACTGAAGACCTCTGTGCCCTTGGCACACGCTGAAAAGTGTCGGTGGTAGGTCTATCATTCCTGTCTTCAACCTCTTCCTGGAGCTTCTCAACTGTGGTTTGAATCTCGGTGACCTTCATATCTAAGTCATGAAGTTTTGTCTCAAAGATACTCTCAAGGCTCTCTTGATTTCGAGTCAGGGTGGCCAGTCCTTTCTCTATTCTCATGCTTGCCTCAAGCAGATAAGTGAGTTGATCTTGCTTGGTCTTGAGATTGACACCTGAAGCATCTGGCATTGTTGAACTCTTTGTAGCCTTTGCTTTCTCTTGCTTCTCTTGAGCCTCTGCTGAAGTTGGATGTGCTGCATCCATGACAACCTTGTTGTCCTTGAGTCTGACCTCAGGGGAAGATGCTCTTTGTCAAAAAGATATGTCCCTATCCCCATCTTGGAATTGATTAGCATCTGAATGTGAGGGGCATATCCACAAGACCTTTTCTGATCTGCAGTAGTTCTCTTCACAGTTTCAACAATTAAACTCATCACCTTGAACTTCTCTGGCACATCAAACATATGAAGTAGGTTGATAGAGTGACCATGGATCATCCTATGATCTCCTGACTTGGGCAACAGAGTGTGCCTCAATATAGTGTTTATCGTGGTAAGTCCTGACAGCAGATAATAGATAGATCCAAATCTGTGAGTTGTCAAAGCAGCATCTGGAATTGGCTTGTACATGTGAGCCATAGAGTTATGATCCTTTCTTGGCTTAGCATACACATCTATGTCATCTTCATCTTCTTCAGGGGCATTGATCAACTTGGCCCATTCTGCAATTGATGATTGATATCTTGTGCCTTTTGTCATCCAGATAATCTTGCCATCTGGATAGAAATGTGCAGTTGAATAGAATTGCATCACCATTTCATCATTCCACTTGGTCAACTTTTGACCAACAAACTTGTCAACTCCGTTCATTCTGAAACTCTCATGAAATCCTGGGAAGTAATCCTCATTGTCATCAATGAATTTCCAATCAACCCATCTCACGTCACTGACAATAGGCTTCTTATCCAACAGGACTGTCTCATAGAAATCTTGTTGTTCCTTAGTATGAAAGTGATAATCAACAGCAGTTCTTCTCCTTATAGCATATGGATCTGTCTGTCTCCACAATCTGAGACCTGCATCCTTTCGTAACTTCATATTTTCAGCAACTGGATGATTATCATCATGATCTGGAATCTTGGGTTTTAGCTTTCTAAGCACTTGTTGTTCTTCATCTTCTTGTGCTTCAAGTACTGGGGCCTTATTCTTCTCTGTAGCTGGGATGTTTTTGGTGGATCTCTTGGGTGCAGATGGTTTTGGAGCTATCTTGGGTTTAGATGGAGCAGCCCCAGACTTGATTGCATCTCCCATGAGCTTCTGAGATTTTGGAGGTGGTGCAGCTGGCTCTTCCTCCTCCTCATCATCTGACTCTCTCATCATAGATGGTTTGCCAATGACCTTGGCAATAGTCTTCTTGACTCTTTCTTTCCTTTTCTTTCCTGTAGCAGCCTCATCCTCTTTTGGTTTAGCAGTGAAGTCCATGGTTCCTTGAGTAGAGGCTCTGGCTTATGACATAGGCACTCTCTTGGCAGGAACTTTCACTTTCATCCCTGGCTTGGTTGCAGCAGCAGCATATTCTTTCCTGAGTACTTTCTTCTTGGAGGTCACTTCCTCCTCAACAACAAAATCCTCATCCTTTGAATCTGAGGTTCTCTTCTTCCTTTGCCTAGTAGCAGCCTTAGGCAAATTGCTGGGTGTACTTCTGCTACCTTCATCATAGCTGCTGTTGGAGGGACTAGTGCCCTCACTGAGATTTACTTGCTCCTCTGACCTGTTCTGACTATCACTGTTGTCTAACATCTTTGACACTGACCCTGTGAATAGATAGGTTTAGGTAGAGTAGATGAACATCACAAAGCACAACTATTTTTGCAAAAGCATTGAGTCAAAAACTTAACTTTAGTTTTCTGCAGAAAGCATTTCAGAGCTACCGATATGACAAACTCGGTGACACCGAAGCACACACAGAGTCTAAACATACAGTTTCAGTCAGACCGAAATGTAGTTCAGTGACTCCGAGATGCTAGGGTTTCACAGAGAAAGTAAACTCGATCAAACCGATTCGTAGACTTCGGTCAGACCGAGTAGTACATGTGCAATGGCATAGGCCAAATCGGTGAGACCAGAATTTTCAGATCGGTCGGTCCGAGATGAGTTCGGCGGAAACCTAACCCTAAGTTTTTACATCAAATCTAATCTAGAGGAAGTTTTAGGTGGATAGATTTATCTCAATCAGGGCAAGAAACTTGGCATTGTTCTTTCTGCAAGAATCGGAGTTAAGGAAAGCACAAAGAGAACGAGTCCGTACCCTAACTTGGTGACGAACTCGCTACGGCGACAATGGCGGTGGAGATTCCTGTTGACGGCGGCGGAGACCAGCAGTAGGAGGATGCTGGTGATGATGGAGACGATCCAGAGACCAAGGGGGCGGCAGAGCTGGAAGGCGTGGTCGAGCGGTTCGGAGGAATTTCCAAATTTCAGCCCGCGGTATATATACTCAGTCACTGTCGGTGTGACCGAGTGGAACGACTCGGTGGCACCGAGATGCAAAATCGCAAGCGATTACCGCAACTCGGTGAGACCGAACAGTTCTAATCGGTTGCACCGAGGTGAAAACCTAGATCAACTCAATGATTTTGGTGTGACGGGAAGGAATGGATCGGTCAGACCGAAAGCCATTAAGAGGTTTTGGAAGTTTATTCCCTTGACAGATCGGTGGCTCCGAGTGCTCCTCACCCGGAGGGTCCGAATTCGACTTGTTCAAACTTTGTGATGTAGCATGAATAGAGTTTGAGACGAGAAAAGCATAGATAGCTAGAGGGAGTACTTAGGCATTCTTGTCCATCCATTTGGAAAAAAGAAAAGAAACCAAACAATCAAAGCAACAAATGGATGTCCTCGAATGGAGAAAATATGCAACCAACATGCTCACACAATAAGATAGCAAATGAAATATGTGGCAAAGCATGCACAAACACTCTAGCATCTATCAAGCAATTGGCGATGACTAGGTCATCTATATATGAGTATATTGACTTAAGAGTCAAATGAGAACATTTGATCATAGGTCATACTCATCGTTTAAGCACAAGTGGGGTTACCACTTTTACATAAAGCATTGATGTGTTCACACCATTAGAGTTGCTTTAGCTCAATTCTTAGAGCAAAGCTCCCCCTAGATGTGATATCCCCCCTAAGAGGGATGAACTAACCTTGGGTTTTGTCGTTGATGACTTCATGTAGGTGTTGAAGATGTAGATGCTCAATGTTGATGTAGATCATTTGGAGCAATCCATTAGAGTGAGTTGCACTTTCAATACCTACATGGGTTAGTCCCACAAGGAACATACATGGATATCCATAGACATAGAGTGAAATACACATATGATGTTGTCCATGAAAGCATTAGGTTACCTTGTCCCTTGTCTTACCAACAAGAGGGTTTGTGACTCCTTGAACTAGTGCAAGATATGAAAGTTGATTGCACTTGTCCTCGCCAAAATGAATATGAGTGAAGTATGTTGGCGGAGTCACCCTCAAGAACTCTCTAGTTCTTCTTCTTCGGGATCCACATCAACTTGATGGGAATCCTTGGAGTTGTAGTCGTACTTGATGAAGTAGAACTTGATGTAGTCTTGGGAACCCACTTGACCAAGGCCTTTGAAGCTTCTTCAAATGAATCAATCTCTTCTTGAAACTTGTCCTTGCCTTTTAGCTTGTTGTCTTGTGGTGGAAGATCATCTTGAGCTTGTGTTCCCTCGAAAGAACTGGGATCATACTTCTCTTGTTGAGGAACAAACTTCGTCTTGGGGTATTGATCTTCTTCCCACTCAACTCCATTGGCAATGAACTTGCGTTCAAAACCAACACCTTTATTCTTCCGGTGCCTTCCTTGCTTGCGTACAATTTCCTCAAATTGCTTACTTCCGGTAAGGCTCTTGTAAACACCTTTCTCTATAATTCCCTTCAATAAGCTATTTTCTTGCTCAAGTGTAACTTGGCTAAGAGAATCATTAGTGGAATCAAGAGAACTACTAGAAGCAACAATATTGGATTTAACGTGATTATTGTTACTACTAGAAGAAGAATATTTCTTGCTCTTGTTGCTAGATTTTACTTGTGGCATGTAAGTAGACAAGAGTAAATGCTTGGCAATGTAAGAAGAACTTTTCTTATGAAGATCATCATTGATTGCTTTTAAGAACCCATGCTCTTGCTCTAGATTGAGCTTTTCAAAGCGTAGCTTCTCATGAGTCTTTAAAAGCTCTCGATGATCTTCTAAGGTAGTTTCATGAGCTAACTTAAGAGTGTTTAGTTCTTTAGTTAGACACTCAATCTCCTTATTATCATTGTTATTCGTTTCATCTTGATTAGCATGATTAATAGCAATTTCATCATAGTTTTCATCACTAGAGTTGTCAACAAGTAAATCATCATCACCTAGCAAATCATCTTCATCACTATTGAAATCAACATACTCGGGGTGTGATACCTTGGGGCCTTTAGCCATGAAGCATCTTCCAATCCCTTCATTTGGTGAGTCAAATATGTCGTAGGAGTTGGATGACACAAGTGCAAGACCGGCAACACCTTCATCTTGAGTATGTTCGGAGTCGGAGTGATAACTTCTCTCGGAGTAGTGTTCGGAGTCGGAACCGGATACCCATTCACCAACATGAGCTTGATGTCTTCGTCTTGTGTAGCTCTTTGATGACTTGTCCTTCCTTTCCGAATCCTTGCTTCTGTGAGAGGGTCTTCGTTCATAACGATCATCTCTACTCCTTCTCTCTCTTGGAGGTGATTCATCTCTTTTACTCCTCCTTTTAGGTGAGTCTTCTCTTCTTTTGTAGGGAGCCGTACACTCATTGGAGTAGTGTCCGGGTCTTCCACAATTGTAGCAATTTTGTTCACGACTAGAAGATCTCTTGTCATAGTAGGACCTTGACTTGGAACTTCTCTCTTTGCTTCTACTCTTGTAGAACTTGTTGAAGTTCTTCACCATTAGGCTCAATTCTTCATTGAAGGCTTGTTTCTCACTTGATGTTGTAGGGGCATCACATGAAGCTTTGTAAGCACCACTAGACTTGTTGTGAAGCTCTTCCTTATCCTTAAGTGACATCTCATGAGCAACAATTCTACCAATGACTTCCGTTGGCTTGAGATCTTTGTAATTGGGCATCATTTGGATCAAGGTGCACACGGTATCATATTTTCCATCCAAAGCTCTTAGAATCTTCTTGATGATGAATCTGTCGGTCATCTCTTCACTTCCTAAGCCGGTAATCTCATTTGTGATGTGAGCAAGCCTAGAATACATTTCAGCGACCCCTTCACCATCCTTCATTCTGAACTTGTCAAGTTGACTTTGAAGAACATCCAATTTGGATTCCTTGACGGACTCAGTACCTTCGTGCATATCAACCAAAGTATCCCAAATTTCCTTTGCATTCTCAAGACGGCTGATTTTGTTGAATTCTTCGGGGCACAATCCATTGAAGAGGATATCGCAAGCTTGAGCATTGTATTGCAACATCTTCAATTCTTCTGCGGTTGCTTCACGATTCGGTTCTCTTCCATCTTCAAAGAATTCACCTTGCAAACCAACACACACAATAGCCCAAAATGGAGGGGTTATGTCCAAGAATATGCATTTTCATCTTGTGCTTCCAACTAGCAAAATTAGTACCATCAAAGTAAGGACCTCTACGGTGGTAATTTCCCTCACTAGACGCCATACTCTCCTAGGTTGTGAAACCAAGGCTATGATCACCAAAGCTATGGAAATCAAGGCAAATGGAGACCAAAGCTCTGATACCACTTGTAGGATCGGAAGTATGTCTAGAGGGGGGTGATTAGACTACTTGACCAAATAAAAATCTAGCCTTTTCCCAATTTTTTGTCTTGGCAGATTTTAGCAACTTAGCACAAGTCAAGCAATCAACCTACACATGCAAGTCTAAGAGTGTAGCAGTGGAAAGTAAAACATTGCATATGAAGGTAAAGGGAAGGGTTTGGAGAAGGCAAACGCAATGTAGACACGGAGATTTTCGGTGTGGTTCAGATAGGTGGTGCTATCGTACGTCCATGTTGATGGAGACTTCAACCCACGAAGGGTAACGGCTGCGCGAGTCCATGGAGGGCTCCACCCACGAAGGGTCCATGAAGAAGCAACCTTGTCTATCCCACCATGGCCATCGCCCACGAAGGACTTGCTGTCGTGGGAGTAAGTCTAACAGTAAGAATAGGGGGTACGTAGGAGGAGGCAGGATCCTAGCTACGGCGAGGTCGTGCACGCAAGATGTACAAGTTCAGGCCCTTCTCGAAGGAAGTAACAGCCCTACGTCTCGGTGCTCGGAGGCTTGGTCAACTAGATTATGCGTGAGAGTTACAGGGGGTGCGAACCCTTGAGCCAGTGGAGGGGGGTGGCTTATATAGAGTGCGCCAGGACCACAGCCGTGCCACGTTACACAGGGTTCAATGTTCATTAAGACAGGGCGTTACTGGTAACGCCAGCTATAAAGAGCTATAAATGACCTTAAACACTACAGAGTAATGCCTGACCGTTGCCATCCTGAGTGACTCTAGGTCTTCTGTACTCCGAGTGGTTTCTTGTATGGTCGAGTGACTTCATCTTGGTCGAGTGGAATTGGGGTTTCCGAGTGACATAACTGGTCGAGTGGATTGCACTCCAAGGTGAACTCAGTCGGTTTCTTCTGTTGCATTTTGAATGTCTTCGACTCTAGGGCAGTGTCCTTGGGTAGGGTATCTAGGTCAGGCCTATGACCTTACCCTAGGTACATGTCATCATCATTAGCCCCCGAATGGATTGAGGTTCGAGTGAAGAAAGAGTTGAAGTCTACTCCGATTCGATTCCATACTTCGGAGGTATTTCATCAGAGTCTATGAATCATGTTGAAGCTTCAATCTGGTTTCAGTCGCCTTGGTCCATTCAGAGGCCATCGTCGAGTGAACTATACTGACAATCTTCGAGTGTCGACATGGAACGAAATCTCCGGTGCGACTGGTTGCTCTGCAGTCCCCGGACCTCACGGGATTCAAAATTTCATGGAAGCGCACGGGACGGAGTGTGCCGCAGTAATTGGAGCGGTCAGATTGGGACGCCTCGATTTTTGCGCTGCCTTTTTCGCCACGTATCGGGCGCGCGACTGTTGCGGGATTTGACAGGATCGTTTGGGCCCACAAGTCAGCCACTCGGAAGCAGGCCCATAAAAGGCGTCGAGGCTGATGTGTTTGCACAGTGCGCCTCATTCCCCTTCTTCTTCCTCTGCTTCCCCACCACATCTCCTTCTGCTCTCGACGCCGCCGCTCAGCCCGAACGCCGTCCGCCACAATGGGAAAGGACAAGACGGCGGCTCTGGAGCGCGCAAAGAAGGCGACGACGACGGTAAAGGGCAAGAAGACGAGTCGGGGGTCGTCGTCGA
This sequence comes from Thinopyrum elongatum, assembly GCA_011799875.1. Taxonomy (NCBI): domain Eukaryota; kingdom Viridiplantae; phylum Streptophyta; class Magnoliopsida; order Poales; family Poaceae; genus Thinopyrum; species Thinopyrum elongatum. The sequence continues at coordinate 370,820,791 of CM022299.1, read as the reverse complement.
GGTCTGGTCTGCCTCCTGGTTGGATCCAGGGAGACTGGATTCGATCTACGATCCAGAAGGAAGATCTAGAAGACATGGCCGACGCGGGTTTGATTGCCCACGGATCTTGGAGGTTGCCAAGGAGCGAGACCGAGCCTCAGCCGCAGGAGGGTGAGTGCGTCCTCCTCGCAACTCATGTCGACCGCGGTTTCACACTGCCTCCGCATCCTTTTTTCCGAGGTTTCCTGAACTTTTTTGGTGCCCAACTTCATCATTTCTCTCCCAACACCATCACATATCTTGCTGTGTATGTCTCTCTGTGCGAAAACTTCTTGGGCTGTCGACCGCATTGGGGTCTGTTCAAGCACATCTTTACCTGCCAGTCTCAAACCGTGAAGAAGGCGAATTCGACTGATGAAAAGACGCACGTGATCCAAATGTGCGGGGGTTTAGGGATTCAGATGAGGGGTAGGAGTACTTTTCCTTCTATGACTCTTCCCGAGTCAGTTAGGGGGTGGCAGTCGACCTGGTTCTATTGCCGAGATATTCCGACCCCTGGTCAGTCGACTGGCCTTCCGACCTTCACCATGGAGCGAGTCCGCCAACCTTCTTCATTGACCGTGACTCCAGCAGAGAAAGTAGAGGTGTCCATGCTAGTCGTCCGGGTAGTTCAGTTAGTCCGTGATGGCGTGACCGGCATGGATTTGTTGGAGGTGTTTCTCAGTCGACGCATCCAGCCTCTCCAAGCCCGCGATCATCCAATGTGGATGTACTCGGGCAGTGACGACACCGCTCGGATCCACCCAGAGGAGGTCATCGAGGAGACGGTGGCACAGTGGCTGCGGAGCATCACGGGAAACAAGGATAACCCCAGGGGGTCTAAAAGAGTTGTACCATTCGACAATGACAAAAAGCCGGACAAGGTCTGTCCCTTGTTACCGAGTGCCTTTTTATTCTGATTTGTAACTACCCTTGGATCTGATTGATGCTTGTTTAATTCCTTGCCTTGCAGATTTTTACTGAGATGTACTCGATGCCAAATGGAGAGCAAGTCTTGGAAGGAACGGAGAGCGGAGGCGAAAGTGGTGACTGGCAATCCCCCAACGACAATGAAGACGACAGTGACGACTCGGACGACAGTGAGGAAGTCGACTCACCACCTCGCTTGGAACGCCGATCCAAACAGTCTCAAGATCCTGCAATCGGTCGTGGCAAAGGGGCTCCCCCAAGCACACAAACGCAAAAATGCACTCGGACTTTGACTCTGGAGCCGTCTAAAAAGGCCGCCAAGCAGCCCAAGGTCATCCCTCCAAAGCCTCGGAAGGCTTTGCCCAAGATCAAGGTGGATGTTCCCGTCACTTCCGCGTAAGTGTTTTGCTTTCTCTCTTCGCTTTGCTTGGGAACTTCTACGTTATTGTCGACTCATTCTCTTGCTTGACCGAGTGAATTCTGAAACTTTCAGCGCTGCTACTTCTGGGACCTCCACGGACATTTACAAGGATCAAGATGATGAGGAGACCAAAGACGCGGCCACTTCCAAAGCGGGTACAACTCTACCATCTTGTCCTCGTTTTGTCAATTGTACTGTCGGTCGACTGAACTCTTACGGTCGAGTCTTTTGCAGCACCACCAAATGTCATTGAACTTCCAGACGACAACAGTCATGAAGATGTGCCTCAGAAGACCACAGGAAGAACAGGCAGGACTTCGAGCAGGAGGGTGCCTGCCAGCAAGGCACCTCAGTTGACATCAGCGCCAGAACCAGTGATCCAGCAGTCCAGAGATCCATTTCGGGCTTCTGTTTCTTTTGCCGATCATGTGTCAACTAATCGTCCTTCGGCGTTAACCGCCCAAGCCCCTGCTCTGTCTGTGCAACTCCATGCCTCAGATCCTTTGGTTGCTTCGACTGTTCCGCCGACTCCACTCTTTGTTACCCATCCTGTCCCAGAGGACCAAGTGAGCGCTGCTAAGGAAGCTATACGCCAAGCGGGCCTTATGATGGAGAAAATGAAGGTGGTGCACAAAGCTAGCAAGGCTGCCTATGATGCCAGCTTTGCTCTTCAAACCAATGTCCAGGTGAGTTGATTTCTGACTGATTTTTCAGCTTGATCTTTGCTCTGTTAGGATATGGCACTTGAAAACTGTTGCTTTATTATTCGTAAGATGTTCGTGGATGAGCGTTTTGAAACCTTTAAAGTGCATCTATCATGAGTCTGCACCTTGCATCCATTCACCCACTGGGTGTTTTAACTTTTATTGTATAGTTCTTCCACTTGAGTCGACCAGGTCGCGTCGAGTGTATCCTTGAATCAATGGGGGCACGCAGAGTGCACCCGCTGGGTGTAGTCCCCGAGACCGCCGTCGAATGTTTGATTCGGCGGGGGTCTTTATCAAATGACTCTTGATAGTTCTTCCACTCGGTCCAGACAGGTTGTGCCGAGTGGGATCCGGACCAGTGGGGGTACGCAAAGTGCACCCACTGGGTGTAGTCCCCGAGACCACGGTCGACTGCGGGTAGTCGGTGGTAGTCTGAGAACAAATGTTGCTGCCCTTTTTTTTCGACTGGACGGACCACGTCGAGTGGAAAGTCGAACCAGTGGGGGCACACCAAGTGCACCCACTGGGTGTAGTCCCCGAGACTACTGTCGAATGTTTGATTTGGCAGTGGTCTTAGAACTCTTTTTGCCATGATGACTTGAACTTGTATCTTATCGCTTGGAAGCAATCAATCTTTGTTCCTGTCGACTGACGTGTCTTATTCGTTGACTGCAGAAATCTTGTGAGTTCGGGGCCCAGTTTGCTGAATTGAAGAAGAAATAGGACCAGCTCAATCTCGACCTGGAGCTGGCCAAGGAGAACTTGCAAAAGGCTAAGGATGATGCGGCTGCCATGGGAGGTAATAATTTGCCGACTGTTTGCCTTGCCATCTTTTCTTTTCGCCTTTTGAACCGAGTGACTCCACTCGAACAGATGTGCGTAGTGAAAACAGACAACTCCAAGCTCGTCTGAAGAATGCTATTTCTTTAGACAAAATGAAGCAGGCTCTGGAGCGGAAGGACCTCGACCTTGCAGCAGCATAGAAGACGGCGCGGGAGAAAACTGAACTTGCCAACAAGAAGCTGGCTTCAGTCAGCAAGTTAGAAGAAGAAAACACCAAACTGAAGACTGCCATTGATGAAGCCAACAAAGAAGTCGTGTAGCTGAAGAAGGACAAGGTGGTCTTGACCGATAAAGTTGGAGATCTCACTCGGAGGAGGGACGAATTGGAGACCTATCTGGGAGGACTTGCCAAGAAGATGTTCCTTATGCTTGAAGGTACTTTCCTTTTTCCGCCTGATTTGCAACTGTTGACTCATCATGCAACTATCGACTCATCATGCATCTGTCGACTCATCATTTCTCTGTGTGTGCAGAGTTCTGTCAAAACTTCGAGGAAGAGACTGGGCGGATTGAGACGAATCTGGATCCCATTAACTCCCCTGTCAAGGACGAAGCTGCGATGAACGTGCTGCGACTGGAATCTCGCCTCGCCGGTGTTATGGACTATCTTGCACGACTGAAGGTGGCGGCGTCGCGGATTGACACGGAGCTCTGGCCAGGTGCGACATTCCAGAATGACCTCGAGTCTCTGATGACTCGACTTAATGAAATCCCCGGTCGAGTACAGGCGTGGAAGAAGTCATCTGCTCGGTGCGGCGCTGACGTGGCTCTGTCTCTTGTCCGCGTTCATTGCAAGGAAGTCAAAGAAGAGAAGCTGGCAGCTCTCAAGGTCGCCAATACCAAGAAGCTTCAATTCCAGTCCTTCTTGGAGACTTTCATTGACGCTGCTACTCGTATTGCTGATGGAATCGACCTGGACGAGTTCGTCGAGCCATCTAGCCCTCCTCCTGCGGAGTGAACAAACTTTGTGCCTTGACTTTTTTTGCCTCAGAATGCCGAGTGATTTTGTAACTGTTAAACTCTTTCGGGCCTGAGGCCTGAGCACTTCCGTTCGCGGTTCTGAACCTTGCTGGATTTATCCGAACTTGGCTTTTCTTTGAATATGGTTGCTTTGTCTTTACCACTTTCAAGTCTCTTGGCTCCGAGTGAAACTTGACTCTTCACTCGGAATAGACGTTGTACTTGTGGTGCAGCTCCGACGAGAGGGCCGTGCGTTGTATTTGTGGCGCAGCTCAGAGCGTGCGACCACGTTTCCGAGTGAGGAGGATTGCTCTCCACTCGGAGTATGTTTTAACTTAGGCGAGTACGGGGTCGCAGCTAAGTCCCTGAGTGGGAGACTTGCTCTCCACTCGGAGTGTGTTTTAACTTAGGCGAGTACGGGGTCGCAGCTAAGCCCCCGAGTCGGAGGATTGCTCTCCACTCGGAGTATGTTTTAACTTAGGTGAGTACGGGGTCGCAGCTAAGCCCCCGAGTGAGAGGATTGCTCTCCACTCGGAGTGTTTTTAACTTAGGCGAGTACGGGGTCGCAGCTAAGCCCCCGAGTGAGAGGATTGCTCTCCACTCGGAGTGTTTTTGAAACTTAGACGAGTACGGGGTCGCAGCTAAGTCCCCGAGTGGGAGGATTGCTCTCCACTCGGAGTGTTTTTTGAACTTAGGCGAATCGGGTTCGCAGCTCGCCCCGATGTAGGATTGCTCTCCACTCGGAGTATGTTTTAACTTAGGCGAGTACGGGGTCACAGCTAAGCCCCCGAGTGAGAGGGTTGCTCTCCACTCGGAGTATGTTTTAACTTAGGCGAGTACGGGGTCGCAGCTAAGCCTCCGAGTGAGAGGGTTGCTCTTCACTCGGAGCGTTTTTAACTTAGGCGAGTACGGGGTCGCAGCTAAGCCCCCGAGTGAGAGGATTGTTCTCCACTCGGAGTATGTTTTAACTTAGGCGAATCAGGTTCGCAGCTAAGCCCCCGAGTGAGAGGGTTGCTCTCCACTCGGAGTATGTTTTAACTTAGGTGAATCGGGTTTCGCAGCTAAGCCCCCGAGTGAGAGGGTTGCTCTCCACTCGGAGTGTTTTTTGAACTTAGCCGAATCGGGTTCGCAGCTAAGCCCCCGAGTGAGAGGGTTGCTCTCCACTTGTAGTATGTTTTAACTTAGGCGAATCGGGTTCGCAGCTAAGCCGCCGAGTGAGAGGGTTGCTCTCCACTCGGAGTGTTTTTTGAACTTAGGCGAATCGGGTTCGCAGCTAAGCCCCTGAGTGAGAGGATTTCTCTCCACTCGGAGTGTTTTTGAAACTTAGGCGAATTGGGTTCGCGGCTAAGCCACCCACTGGGGGATTTGAACACATATGCTTAAGGGAGCACAATCACTAAGGTACTGCAAAAGTCTTGTCTTTGATAAGCAAACTGAAGGATTCTTATTAGAACTCGTCGATCCGAGTGCTCAAGTATAAAAATGGTGGAGCAGGTCTGCATTCCACGAGCGTGGTTCGTCTTCTTTCTTGGCTACGTTGTAGAGGTGATACACCCCGTTGTGAAGCACCTTGGTGATGATGAAGGGTCCTTCCCAGGCCGGAGCAAGCTTGTGAGGCCGCTTCTGGTGTACTCGGAGTACAAGGTCTCCTTCCTGAAACGCTTGGCCTCTGACATTTTAGGCATGGAATCGACGCAGATCTTGTTGATAGATGGTCAACCGGATCAGAGCCATCTCTCGTTCCTCCTCTAGGAGATCAACTGCGTCTTGGCGTGCTTGTTCCGCTTCAGCTTCTGAGAAGAGTTCCACTCGGGGGGCGTTATGTAGTAAGTCACTCGGAAGCACAGCTTCAGCACCATACACCATGAAGAAGGGAGTTCGGTCAGTCGACCAGTTGGGAATTGTTCTCAGTCCCCATAGGATGGACGGCAATTCAGTCACCCAAGCTCCAGCGGCATGCTTGAGATCGCGCATCAGTCGGGGTTTCAGTCCTTGTAAGATCAAGCCATTCGCCCTTTCTGCCTGTCCATTCGACTGCGGGTGCGCAACAGATACGTAATCGACCCGAGTGCCTTGGGAAGCACAAAACGCTCTGAACTCGTCAGAATCAAAATTGGAGCCGTTATCTGTGATAATACTGTGAGGGACTCCATATCTGAATATCAGCTCCCTGATGAAACTGATGGCAGTGCTTGAATCAAGATTCTTGATAGGCTTGGCTTCAATCCATTTGGTGAATTTGTCGACTGCCACAAGCAAATGAGTGAAACCACTTCTGCCGGTCTTGAAAGGTTCCTCCATATCCAACCCCCAGACTGCAAACGGCCAGACGAGTGGAATGGTCTTTAAAGCAAATGCAGGTTTGTGAGACATGTTTGAGTAAAACTGGCAACCTTCGCACTTGTCAACTATATCTTTTGCCATCTCATTTGCCCTCGGCCAGTAGAATCCTGCTTGGTATGCTTTGGCCACAATGGTCCGAGAGGACGCATGGTGGCCACAGGTTCCCGAGTGGATCTCATTTAGAATCATTCGACCTTCTTCCGGAGAGATGCAACGCTGAGCAACTCCTGTGACACTTTCCCTGAAAAGTCGCCCTCCAATAACTGTGAAGGCTTTAGATCGACGAACGATCTGGCGGGCCTCATCCTCATCTTCTGGGAGCTCTTGTCTAAGCAGGTACGCAATATATGGCACTGTCCAATCGGGGGTAATCACCAAAACCTCCATGATCAGGTCGACCACTGCTGGGACTTCAATCTCAGTCGGATCGGTTGAGCTTATTAGTTGTGGGGGCTCCTCTGTAAAAGGATCTTCTTGAACTGACGGGGTGTGGAGATGCTCCAAGAACACATTACTGGGAATTGGTTTTCGAGTGGAACCTATCTTCGCCAGATCATCAGCAGCTTGATTCTTGATTCGGGGTATGTGGTGGAGCTCTAACCCCTCAAACTTCTTCTCCAACTTTCTTACTGCATTGCAATAACCAGTCATAGCTGGGCTTCTGATATCCCACTCCTTCATCACTTGATTGACCACTAAATCTGAGTCGCCGTAAACCATCAGGTGTCGGACACCGAGTGAAATGGCCATTCGTAACCCATACAAAAGTGCCTCATACTCAGCTTCGTTGTTTGAAGAATCAAAGTGAATCTGGAGGACATAGCTGAGCTTGTCACCTCTTGGGGATACTAAAACTACTCAAGCGCCGGAACCATTCAACATTTTGGACCCATCGAAGAACATAGTCCAATGTTCCGAGTGAACCTGAGTCGGTTGCTCCTACTCAATCCACTCGGCGAGGAAATCTGCTATTGCCTGAGACTTGATTGCTTTCTTTGCCTCAAACTTGATATCCAAAGGAAGGAGTTCAATCGCCCACTTGGCCACTCGACCAGTTGCGTCCCGATTGTTCATAATTTCAGATAATGGGGCATCGCTGATGACTGAAGCCGAGTGGTCTGCAAAGTAATGTGCAACTTTCTTCGTGGTCAAGTAAATCCCATAGACAAGCTTCTGATAATGCGGGTATCTTTGCTTGGATGGAGTTAAAACTTCAGAAATGTAGTATACTGGGCGTTGAACTTTGTAGGCTTTGCCTTCTTCTTCCCGCTCGACCGTGAGCACTGTGCTGACAACCTGTCCAGTGGCTGCAATATATAACAACAGAGGCTCTTTGCTGACTAGAGCAGCAAGCACCGGCTGGGTGGTAAGCTGGGCTTTGAGCTCTTCAAACGCTGCTTCAGCTTCAGGATTCCACTCGAACTTGTCAGACTTCTTCATCAGTCGGTAAAGAGGTAATGCCTTTTCACCGAGACGTGAGATGAATCGACTTAATGCAGCCAAACAACCAGTGAGCTTCTGAACATCGTGCACGCGCATGGGGCGGTTCATTCGGAGGATTGTGCCAACCTTTTCTGGGTTTGCATCGATCCCTCGTTCGGAAACGAGGAAAACGAGTAACTTTCCACCTGGAACTCCGAATGTGCACTTTGACGGATTGAGCTTGATATCATATCTTCTTAAGTTGGCAAAGGTTTCAGCGAGGTCAGTCAGTAGGTCGGAACCTTTGCGTGACTTGACCATGATGTCATCCATGTAAGCTTCCATGTTCCGACTGATTTGAGTGAGCAGGCACTTCTGAATCATACGCATGAATGTGGCACCAGCATTCTTGAGGCCAAAGGGCATGGTAATATAGCAAAAACACCCGAATGGGGTGATGAAAGCTGTCTTTATTTCGTCGGGTCCATACAGTCGGATCTGATGGTACCCGGAATATGCATCCAAGAAGGACAATCGCTCACACCCCACAGTTGAGTCAAACTATCTGGTCGATGCGGGGCAGAGGGAAGTGATCTTTTGGGCAGGCCCGATTGACATGTTTGAAATCGATACACATACGAAGTGATTTGTCTTTCTTGGGGACCATGACGACATTGGCGAGCCACTCGGAGTGGTATATCTCGCGGATGAACTCAGCTGCCAGAAGCCGAGCCACTTTCTCGCCAATTGCCTTCCTCTTCTCCACGGCGGACCAACAGAGATGCTCTTTGACGGGCTTTGCTTTTTGGTTGACTCGCAAACGGTGCTCAGCCAGTCCCCTGGGTACACCTGGCATGTCAGATGGTTTCCATGCGAAGATGTCCTAGTTCTCATGGAGGAACTGGATGAGCGCTTCTTCCTATTTGCTGTCGAGTGTTGTTGAGATGAGAGTCGGAGCAACATCGGGGTCGGTCGGATGGATATGGACAGGCTTCATTGCACCGACCGACTGAAATACGGACTCTGAAGCAGGCTTCTTTGCTCGCAACAAATCACTCGGATCTGCGTTCTTTTTGTATTCTTCCATTTCTACTGCTGCCATTTGCTCATCAGCAATCTTTGAGCCCTTCTGGAGGCACTCTTCTGCTCTCTGCCGATTTCCAGTGACTGTGATCACACCCCTAGGGCCAGGCATCTTCAACTTGAGGTACACGTAACACGGTCGAGCCATGAAACGAGCATATGCAGGCCGACCCAGAATCGCACGATAAGCACTGTGGAAATCCACCACCTCGAACGTTAACTTTTCCTTACGGTAATTCTTTGAATCACCGAAAACCACATCAAGAGTGATCTGACTGAGTGAATCGGCTTTCTTTCCTGGGATGACTCCGTGGAATCTCATGTTGCTCTCGCTGAGCTTGGACATAGGAATGCCCTTCCCCCGGAGGGTCTCAGCGTACAAAATGTTCAAGCCACTGCCACCATCCATCAGAACCTTGGTCAGTCGGGTGCCCCCAACGACTGGGTCAACCACCAGCGCTTGCTGCCCAGGGGTAGCAACATGCGCTGGGTGATCGGACTGGTCGAATGTAATGGGAGTCTGCGACCACTTTAAATATGTCGTAGTTGCCGGAGCAACCATATTCACTTCGCGGTTGATAACCTTCAGTCGACTTTTGCTCTCAACGTCAGCAAAAATCACTAAAGTGGCATTAACCTTGGGGTAACCATCATCCTCTTCCTTGTCTTCATCCTTATCAGATTCCTTTTCTTTTTCATTGGGCTGACCCTCTCGGAAGCTCTGAATCAGGAGTCGACACTGTCGAGTGGTATGCTTGGGATAAATCAGGTTTCCCTCTTCATCTTTTTTGGTGTGTATGTGACACGGTAAATCAAGCACATCATTTCCCGCTTGATCTTTCACTTTCTTGGGGATCCAAGGCCCCTTTGGCTTTCCTTTGAATTTCCCTTGGTTCAAAACTGCGGCTTCACCAGGACCTGCGGGTTCGGCTTTGCGCTTCTGCTTCCGACTGGAATTTCCTCCTCCAGCGTCCTGGGCGACTGGTTTATTCTTGCCACTGCGGAGTCGGTCTTCTTCCTCGTCATTAGCATACCGAGTGGCTATTTCCATCATCCGAGCCAGGGACATGTCTCCTGTCCGACCGAACTTCAGGTTAAGTTCTCGGTACCGAACGCCCTCCTTGAAAGCGCAAACTGCCTGATGCTCTGACACATTCTCCACAGTATGATGAAGAGTGGTCCATCTCTGGATATAATCTCTCAAAGTTTCATTCGGTTTTTGGACACAATGCTGTAGTTCAGCCAACCCTGCAGGTCGTTTGCAAGTGCCCTCAAACGTCCTGACGAACACTCGGGCCAAATCTTCCCAATAGAAAATACTACCAGGGGCCAACTGATTCAACCAAGCTCTGGCTGAGCCCTCCAGCATCAGGGGGAGGTGCTTCATGGCTACATCATCATTGCTGCCACCAATCTGTACAGCCACCCGGTAATCCTCTAGCCAAGTGTCTGGCTTCGACTCACCGGTGAACTTGCTTACTCCTATCGCCAACCTGAAGTTGGGTGGAATCTCAGCAGCCCTAATGGCTCTGCTAAAACATTTAGGCCCAGAAACATGCACTCTGCCGCCAATCGGACGATCTCTGTCCTGTCCTTCCCTGTGTGCCCGGTTCCTGTCGATCAGACCTTGCACAAGAATTGATCTTGCATCAAACCCGGGCTCTCTTGGGTTGACTGGGATTCTTCGCACATCGCCATACGGGTGCCTGTTATCGTACTGCCGGGGCACATACGATCCGCCCCTTGGAGGGGGCGTAGGCACTCGACGGCGGTCATCACGGCCAATTCGATGATCATACAGCTTGTAGTTCTGACCCAGATACTACTCCTGGCGGTGCCCACGACCCCCACGCCGCAGAGGCGACCTCGGGCTGTGAGCCAACTGGACCGTGTCCGCCACCACGGACCTGCTGTGGATCCTGTTGCGCGACTGAGAAATGGCTGTGTTTTGCTCACCTGCTGCCTGGAGCAGTGCTCGGATCTGCATCAAACCTCTCCCAGCCTTAGATTGGGATGGTTGAATCGACTATGCTATACGGGCCGCAGCTGTAAGATTCTGGATCGGAGTGCGGTATACCTGGGGCTCAGGAGGAAACAACTGTCGTTGCCGTCGACTGGATTCGGGGATCTGCCAACGAGCTCGCTTGTCAAGTGAACGTTGGAGATTTTCCAGTCGCGCGCGCTCAGCCAAGGTGGCTAGATGCGCAGCTTCCAAGGCCCGAGCCTCAGAGGTCTCCCCCACGACGGGGGTGTGGAGGGCCTCCAAATTGTGATGATGCAGCTCGTCTCTCTGCTCCAAAGTGAGGGCTTCAGGACGATATTCTTCGTGACCATGCGACAAGCCGCCGCCGCCATCGCCACCGCCACCACGACGGAAACTAGGCGGGCCATGCGGCGAATCGACCATCAGGACCTCCACCGCAGGGTCACTGCTTCCGCACTCGGACAGAGTCTTGGCGGAACCATTCGACAGGTCAAATAGTCCGTAGGGAGATTCGTCGGGCTCAATTTCCGCGATTTGTGGTGTGGCCGACTGGCGGGCCACCGCATGCTTCACCCACCGCTGAAGCCGCGATCGACTAGATCGCTTGCGACGACGAACAGCGGGGAGTGAGGATGCTGCAGGAGCCGATCGATACTGGGTTGACGGCTACCGCAGAAGGACGCCGCGAACACATGCGCGAAAGTGCGTCGCCCCGCGGACGGGGAGCGTCTCGACGTCGAGGGGGCCTCCTGGAGCCAGGCGGAGTCGTCGGCGATGAAAACGAGCGCGCCGAGACGGATCTCGCAGCCCTCAGCCAAACCACTGCCAGAAACCATGTTGATGGAGATCAGAAAAAATGCAACCTCGCCGGAAGTCACTAAGACGCCGCCCCAAGGTGGGCGCCAACTGTTGTGGGAGAAGTCTGACAGTAAGAATAGGGGGTACGTAGGAGGAGGCAGGATCGTAGCTACGGTGAGGTTATGCATGCAAGATGTACGAGTTCAGGCCCTTCTCGGAGGAAGTAACAGCCCTACGTCTCAGTGCCCGGAGGTTTGGTCGACTGGATTATGCGTGAGAGTTACAGGGGGTGCCAACCCTTGAGCCAGTGGAGGGGGTGGCTTATATAGAGTGCGCCAAGACCCCAGCCGTGCCACGTTACACAGGGTTCAATGTTCATTAAGACAGGGCGTTACTGGTAACGCCAGCTATAAAGAGCTATAAATGACCTTAAACACTACAGAGTAATGCCTGACCGTTGCCATCCTGAGTGACTCTAGGTCTTCTGTACTCCGAGTGGTTTCTTGTATGATCGAGTGACTTCATCTTGGTCGAGTGGAATTGGGGTTTCCGAGTGAGATAACTGGTCGAGTGGATTGCACTCCAAGGTGAACTCAGTCAGTTTCTTCTGTTGCATTTTGAATGTCTTCGACTCTAGGGCAGTGTCCTTGTGTAGAGTATCTAGGTCAGGCCTATGACCTTACCCTAGGTACATGTCATCATCACTTGCCTCACTCGGGTAGATCTTCACGAAGTAGGCGATCTCCTTGCCCTTACAAACTCCTTGGTTCAACTCCACAATCTTGTCAGAGGCTCCCAAGTGACACCTAACCAATCTAGGAGACACCACTCACCAAAAGGTAATAAATGGTGTGTTGATGATGAACTCCTTGCTCTTGTGCTTCAAATGATAGTCTCCCCAACACTCAACTGTCTCTCTCATAGATTTCGCTATGGTGGAAAGATGATTTGAGTGGAAAGCAACTTGGGAAGGCTGGAGATCAAGTTTCTTGTGTTAGGAATGGAATGTCTTGATCTCAACACATGAGTAGGTGGTTCTCTCTCAGAAAATAAGTAGTGGAAGTGTAGGCTTGTTCTGATGGCTCTCTCTTTGATAGAGAAGGGGGTGGAGGGGTATAAATAGCCTCCACACAAAATCTAACCGTTACACACATTTGACTCAACTCGGTCAGACCGAATAGAAGAACTCGGTGAGACCGATTCAATTAAAAATGTGAACGTTAGGAATCTCGGTGGGACCGATATACTCAACTCGATGGGACCGATGTGCTAGGGTTAGGGCAAGACCTCATCTCGGTGTGACCAATTGCATGAACTCAGTGGGACCGATTTCAGCAATGAGTTAAACAGAGAGTTGGTCAGGCAAACTCGGTGTGACCGATCGCTCACTTCGGTAAGATCGAAACATTACGAAAGGTTAACAGAGAGTTTGGATTGCGAACTCGGTGGGACCGATCCCTCACTTCAGTAAGACCGAAACATTATGAAGGGAAACAGAGAGTTTGCATTGCCATCTCTGTGAGACCGAAAGCCCAATCGGTGAGACCGAATTGATTAGGGTTTCTGGCAGTGGCTATGTCAAGGAAACTCAGTGGCGCCGGATAGATCAAATCGGTGGGGCCGAGTTTGACTTTAGGTTTAGGACATATGTGGAAATGAGAAAGTAGTTGAGGGCTTTGGAGCATATCACTAAGCATTTTGAGCAAGTAGACCATTATGCAACACCTCATCCCCTTTTAATAGTATTGGCTTTTCCTATGGACTCAATGTGATCTTGGATCACTAAAATAGAACTATCTGAAGTCCATGCCATTTTAATAGTATTGGCTTTTCCAATCTTTGTCCTTAGCATTTTGAGGGGTCCACATCTCCAGTCCATGCCATGCCAATCATTGAACTATCTGAAATATTTCACTTGAAAGGATATTAGTTCAATGAGTTATATGTTGTTATGAATTACCAAAACCACCCGGGGATTAGTTGCACTTTCAGGTTGTCTGCCACCCTTCTTATTCTTCGAAGCATTCTCTTCTTGCTCATCGGCATTTTGCTCGGTTCTTTTTTGCTTGCTATTGATGGGCCTACCATTGGGCCCTTGGCATTCGAAGCTTTTGATTCATCTGCTCTGCCCAGAACAACATTTTTTCCATCAGCCATGCTCACTGGTCGAGCAGAATCTTCAACTGACTGCATTTACCAATGAATAAGAATAGATGCGAGGGAAAATGGGGACATGGTTACGAATGCTCACAGCGAGGTTTTTGAGAAAAACGTTTTGAAGAAGAATTAGATTTAGACTTTGAGAAATGTTTTGGATGAAAGAAAGGCGTAGAACGAACTAGTAGGTTTGAAGAATATACTAGTTAGCGTGCTAAGCATTCCATTTGTACGAGACATAACACAAACCCTAGATCTGATAATTTTCGGATGCGATGGACTTCTACAAACCACATCCGCACAAGTTACTTATCGGTTAAGATCTGAGAAATGCGGTAAATACAAGTAATTTCTACCACGGATGAACTCGGACAAGATGAATGGAAGAACGAGTTTGCACTACACATACCCTAACTCGGTGATGTGCAGCAACTACCTTGGCGCGGGGAGGAAGATGTTCCGCGGCAGCGAGGAATGACTCCGGCGACTTCTTTCCGGCAGCAAAGCAGCGAAGATGATCGTCGGCGTCGAGCTCAAGGTGGAGCAGTGTGGTAGGGCTTCGAAAAGTGACAGTGGCAAAGAGGAGAAATGAATTTGGGAGCGGCGGTGAAGCAGTATATATATATATATATAACCGCATCCGATGAATCTGATGGAACGGCCATAGTTAAAGTACTACTGCGATTCAACGGACCAGATAGAATGGCAGTTGATGAACAGCATGTGCCAACCGTCATCAAGGATTGTGGTCCTAACTTGGGCGGGAAACCCCAAATTTTGGATGGGTTTCGTAAAAACTAATTAAGTTCGGAACGAACCTTTAACGTGGTCAAGGACACCAGATAAAGTTTCGTTACCAGATGAAACTTGAGCATTCATAACGGAATAGCATAGACTGGAAGAGATAGAATAGTGGGAAAACAGGGTCCTAGGTATTTCACTCAGACAAAGAAACACATACACTCGAGAGAAAAGCCATGAGTGGAATACATTTCGACTAACACAAAATCCTTCAAATGAAAGTCAACTCATCAAAGGAAAATTGTGGTGGTGTGACCCACCGTATAAGAACTGTATGACCCCGAGCATTGCACAATTATCGTGGCACCCGGTTAGTCTAGTTCTTCGTTAATGTATTCACTCTCAGAAAGAAAATTTCACTTTGTCGAAATTTTCAACCTCTTCAAGTGTTGTGCACCCATTCCTTCTATGATGTGGAAGTGATGGTACGGGTGCCAAGACCAGCTTACTACACGTTTGCGGAATCTAGGATATTTAGCTCACACCGTAAGACACAGAATCTTTTCTCGTCGAGAGGCTTGGTGAAGATGTCAGCAAGATTATCTCCAGTATTCACGTGACCGATAACAATATCCCCTCGAGCAACATGATCACGAATAAAATGATGTCTGATGGCAATATGCTTGGTGCGAGATGGCTGCACTGGATTGTGTGCAATTTTGATCGCACTCTCATTGTCGCAATATAGAGGAATCTTCTTGACCTTGATGCCATAATCCTTTAGAGTCTGCTTCATCCATAATAACTGAGTGCAACACGTGCCAACAGCAATATATTCGGCTTCAGCCGTAGAGAGAGAGACACAATTCTGCTTTCTTGACGACCAACATTCCAAAGGTCTACCGAGGAAATGGCATGTCCCTAAAGTAGATTTCCTGTCAACCAGGTCACCTGCGTAATCTGAGTTTGAATATCCAACAAGATCAAACTGTGATCCCTTAGGATACCATATACCTAAGGTGGGGGTGTGAGCCAAATATCTCAGAATACGCTCGACCGCTTGGTGATGCGATTCTTTCGGTGCAGCTTGATAACGGGCACACATACAAACACTCAACATAATATCAAGTCTGGATGCACATAGGTAGAGTAAAGAACCAATCATCAAACGATAAGCTTTCTGATCGTAATCCTTACCGTACACATCTCCGTCCAGCTTACCATTCATGGGCATTGGAGTTTTGTAGCCCTTTAGTTTGCAATCTTGCATTTTAAACTTCTTTAGACTGACTCTCAGATATTTCTCCTGAGATATGAAAATTCCATTGTCATGTTGACGTATTTGCAGTCCGAGAAAGAACTTAAGTTCACCCATCATAGACATTTGATATTTCTTGGACATCATTCACCTGAACTCCATGCTGCAAGCATTGTTAGTGCAGCTGAAAATAATATCATCCACATAAATTTGACACACGAATAGATCACCATCAATAGCACGTGTGAAAAGAGTGGAATCAGTGGATCTTGGCTTGAACTCTTTGTCGAGCAGAAACCTATTCAAGGTGTCATACCAAGCTCGAGGGGCTTGCTTCAGCCCATATAGAGCCTTTTCAACCTAAAAACTTTGTTAGGAAACTGAGGGTTTTCAAAGCCAGGTGGCTGCTTAACATATACTTCCTCATCAATTTCACCATTAAGGAAAGCACTTTTCACATCCATTTGATAAAGTAGGATATCATTGTAGTTTGCATAAGCGAGAAGAATACAAATTGCCTCAAGGCAAGCAACAGGAGCATATGTTTCACCGAAATCAATACCTTCTACCTGTGTATACCCTTGAGCGACAAGACATGCTTTGTTTCTCACAATAATGCCATTTTCATCTTGCTTATTCCGGAATATCCATTTTGTGTCGATGATATTGTGCTTCTTAGGATTTGGTTTGTCAACCAATTCCCATACATCATTCAATTTGAATTGCACCAACTCTTCTTGCATGGCATTCATCCAATCGGGATCATTCATGGCTTCCTCATACTTGGTAGGTTCTGCCAATGAGATAAAGGAGAAACTGCCACAGTAGTTAGCCAAATGAGTGCGAGAACTAGTTGTGGGTCGATAACCTGGATTCTCGATATCTCCGAGAATTAATGCAGGTTCAACTCGATTAGCCACTCGTGGGTGAGGATTTTCATCTTGATGATCATTTTCATTTTCCTCAGCATCAGCATCGAGATGAGCATTTTTTTCGCCATTTTCATGTGGATTGCCATTTAGATTGGCATTTTGCATTCTGGTTGCCATTTGTGTTCGGAGTGGCATTTTCTTCGTCAGTGGCTTGGCGTGTTCTGCTTCAAGTCATGGGGGCATCATCATCTGAAGTGTCAGGTACATTTCCTTCAACTGGCCTGATGCTCCCAATGGCCATTTGCCGAATAGCATCCGAAATCGGTGGTTCATCTATCACATTAGGCAAGTGCTCCTTTTGGGAGCTGTTAGATTCATCAAACCGCACATTTACCATTTCCATAACTTTCCCTGGTGAGATTTATAGACATGATAAGTATGCGAGTTCGAGCCATAACCAAGAAGAAAACCTTCATATGCCTTCGTTGGAAACTTGGAATTATGATTCATGTCACGAATATTGCACGGTGCACCAAAAACACGTAAATAAGAAACATTTGGTTTATTTCCAGTGATGAGCTCATATGAAGTTTTCTTAAGGAATTTGTGAAGATAAACACGATTCACAACATGACAAGCAGTGTTTATAGCATCAGCCCAGAAGCGAATAGGAGTTTTATACTCACTAAGCATTGTTCTCCCCATCTTGATGAGAGTTCTATTCTTTCGCTCAACAACTCCATTCTGTTGGGGAGTGTATGTGGTGGAGAACTCATGAGTTATACCATTTTCGTCGAGAAAATCTTTGATATGAGTATTTTTGAACTCAGTACCATTGTCGCTTCTGACATGCTTAATTCGCACATCATATTCATTTTGGGCCTTCTTGGCGAATCTTTTGACGATGTCTTGGGTGCAGGTCTTGTCTTCGAGAAAGAATACCCAAGTGTAACGAGAGAAATCATCAACAATAACTAGACCATAATGACTGCCTCCGAAACTTGCATAGTTTTGAGGTCCGAATAAGTCCATATGAAGAATCTCCAGAGGTCTTGTTGTGGTCAGGACAGTTTTTGATGAGTGATGCTTCTTGGCCAATTTTCCGGCCTCACATGCACCTCAGAGATGATCCTTGTCGAATTTTACATCAGGAATGCCACAGAGATGATTTTTCTTCACTAGAGTCTGCAAATTTCTCATACTTGCATGACCAAGTCTTCGGTGCCACAGCCATCCTTCGGTTGCTTTTGCAAGCAAACAAGTTTGGACTGAGGGACCCTTAAAAAAATCTGCAATATATAAATCACCTTTTCTATTTCCCTCGAAGACGAAGGAATTGTCAGAGGCCATAAAGACGATGCATTTGGATATAAAAAATAGAACTAGCATGCTTAGATCACAAAGCTTGCCAACTGACATGAGATTGAATCCAAGAGACTGAGCAAGTAAAACATCATCAATGTTCTTGTCTTTGGATGTAGCAATTTTACCTAACCCATTTACCTTTCCTTTGTTGTTGTCGCCAAAAGTGATATACTTCAGAGATGAAGCAGTTCACTTGGGGTCGACAAACAACGACTTGTCTCTGATCATATGACTAGTGCATCCACTATCCATTATCCATTCGGTACACTCGGAGACATAGTCCTGCAGAGGAATTAGGCTTTCTTAACCACCCATATCTTTGTAGGTGGCTTCGAAACAAGAGAGCGAGCATGATATGATTTCTTTCGATAACCATAATTGTAACTCAAAGATGTACGAGCATAATCGAAAAAATAGGCATTAAAGTTATTTCCAGATAAATGAGTATAGTTGTTGAATGAGGTATGCATGTACTCATTCTGTCAAACTTTTTCAGGGAAGTAACGAGCATTTTCTGCCTGCATGGTTAGTGATGAAGTAATAGGCAATGCTTCGATAGTTTTCTTGGGCACCCAGATAGCTTTATTTTGGGGGTCATTCCTGCTGTTTGGTCCAACATAGCGAGCAACAGCGTCACCATGTTGGTTTTTGAATAGCTTATAGTTGTCCAGAGAATCATCATAAAGGTATTTAGGGATAGGAGAGTCATATCCAGAAAGTAAAGCTAGATCAAGCATTTTTATCTTGGCAGGCACCCACACAGTGCGAGGATATTGATCAGGTTCCCGGTAGGAGCCATTCTCATTCAGTTTCCTTTTGAAACCGATACCTTCTTTCCTGGGATTTTTGTGAAGAATGGATTTCTTTAGAACATCACATAGGGTTTGATGCCCTTTGAGAGACTTGAACATTCCTGTCTAGATAAGATCCTTCAACCTAGCATTCTCATTAGACACAGAACCATTTTCCTCGATAGAGGGGTTAGCATTCATAGAAGATTCAGCATTTGATTCAGCATTGCTACGTTCAAGGCATTTTTTGCAAGGTGGTATAAACACTTCAGGTTTCTCTTTGAGTTTTTGGGTGACAAGAGAATTTTCTCTAATCAAGTCATCATGGGCCTCTCTCAGCGACTCAAGTTCCTATTTCCTTTTCAGGTAATCATAAGTCAATCTCTCGTGGTCGGGCGAGAGAAAATCGTGAAGACTTGATAGTTCTTCCATTCGTGACTTGAGAGCGGAATGCTCTTCTGTCAACGACTGATTTTTCTCCATCTCCTCAACCAACAACCCTTCAGATTTCCTAAGGGTTTTGCCAATTTCCTCAAGAGAGTTTTGTTGTATATTAGCATTTTTTCTCAGTTTAGCATGGTCATCCTCATCCGAAGAATATTGATCACTAGAGTGAAACTTGTGATGTTTGGAGGATACCTTTTCTTTTGAAGCTTTGGCCATGAAGCAGTAGGCATGAGATTCATTGTTGCTTGAATGATTCTTGAAGAAGTTTGATGCAGGGGTGGAGGCACATGCTATACCAGCCATGCCGGAATCAGAATCCTCATCAGATTCATCAACTTCTTCGGAGTCAGATGACTCTTCTTCATCGGAGTCCATCTCCTTGCCGATGTACACCTTGGCCTTGCGAGAGGTATTCTTGCTGTTGGAGGAGGACTTGGAGGGATTCCTTGAGGAAGATCTTGACGAAGTCTTGGAGGCGGAGCTGTCCTTCTTCTTGAAGAACTTCTTTGTTTTCTTCTCATCATCAGAGTCGTAGTTCTTGCTCTTGCCTTTGCCATGGTAGTTTCCTGAATCATATCTTCCACTGGCACGGATTTCAGCTTCCCAGAGAGGGCTGTCCAAAATCAAATGTCTTGGCTTTTTGCACTTGAAGCATGTGTAATCTCTAGTAGGTTTACATGAAGATTTTGAACCACCAGAGTTGTTGGATCCTTTCTTCTAAAACTAGTTCTTTCTGTGAAGGCGCTGGAATCTTTTCGTGATTAATGCGAGATCTTTGCTGATCCTTTCTGGGTCATCTGAATCTTCTTCGGCATTTCCTTCTGAGGAAGAATCAGCCACAGCCTTGAAAATATGACTTTTGCGGTGACTTGAGCCATAGAGATCTCTCTTTTCTTCTTCTTGTTCCTTGTGGGTGTTTAGCCTTTCCATGATATCAACAGAGTCGAGAACTTTGAAATAAGCCCGTTCCCTAATCAACAGAACTAGTGTGTCGAATGAGCTGTCAAGAGATCGGAGCAGTTTCTTCACAACTTCATGATCTGCGATGTCTTTCGCACCGAGACCTTGCAGCTCGTTTGCAATGTCACTCACACGATCGAAGGTTTGCTGAAAGCTATCATTTCTGATTCGCTTGAGCCGATTGAACTTTTCCCGAAGAGTATCAATGCGAGCTTCTTTCTGTGTTGAAACACCCTCATTTGTCTTTTCGAGAATGTCCCACAGTTCCTTGGCAGTTTCAGACTAACGATAGCGAAGAAATTGAGCACGAGAGACATGACCACCAATTTCATCTTTAGCTTGAGCGTCCATCTGAATGAGTTTCTTCTCTTGGTTAGTGGGGGCCTGGGGCACCTCAACCATGAATCCAAACTGCACCACGTTCCACATATCATCATCAATAGCTCGGAGACGAATCTTCATATTCTCTTTCCAGAAGGGATAGTCCATCCCATCAAAGATGGGAATCTTGAGATGCAATTTGTAGCTCACTGAAGACATACTTAAAATCCAAGGTGATTAGACCAAAATGAGCAGAGTCAAGGAGTACCTTGCTCTGATACAAATTGTAGGAACAAAGTATGTCTACCAGAGGGGGGGGGTTGAATGGGAGTTTTAAAATTTCTTCGGAAATATCAAAACTATCGGAACCCAGCAGCGGAGCGAATGAAAACAGTGTACAGTGAGCGAATACAAACTCACTAACGAAAACTAAAACATCCATCGAGACAAAACACATGTTGAACCAGTTCGAATGTAAAGAGGAGAAGCAGAGATAACCAGTGATGCTCGATGGCGACAAGGAATTTGGTAGACCAGTTCGCCCTTCTGCACAAGGACTACATCTGGTTGGAAGGGTTGTGATTTAACACAAAAGATAAACTCTCTTCACTCTATTCTCCTCGACAATTGGTTTGTCAACCAATGCCGATCACACGTGGTAGATACTTGAGGCGATCTCTAGAACTTTACAAACTTCTTCTTCGAGAACCACAATTACTCTTGGTCTCTGAAGAAATTGAGACCTAACCATCTAGAGAGTTTGCAGCTCTCAAGAGTAATAGACGGAGTGTACTGGACTTAGATTCGAGTGATGCTGGACCACTATCTAATTTTTCCGCAATAGGGGTTTTATCTCTGTGGATTTTAAACTCAAATCACTCTGGAGAGGGGGTTGCTCAATAATCTTCTCACAATCAAACGGAGCAGCCGCTGGACAAAGCTGGTGCGAGGTGGCTATTTATAGCCGCAGCCTTCCCTGGTGGGAAATGACCATTTTGGACACGCGGTCTAGCCAATGGCCAACCGACATGTTCACAATGGTCGGATTTTAAGAGCAACGGTAACATTACTTGAGGAGCAAGTAATGCTAACTCCTTGGTCAGAGACAAATCTCTTGCAGCGAAGAAGATCACAGTCTCTTGCTGGCAAGTATTTGCTTGGAACACAAAGAGATTTCTCTCGCAACTTTCATAGGACTTGGGTTTAGCATCAGAGAATCAAAGTTTCGAACGCTACACCCCTCTTAATAGTACGGTGGTCCTGTGACTCAATAAAGAGAGGAGAAACAACGAAATAAATGCTACGTCTTCACTTCGTCTTCAATCCTCTTGGTAGCAGTCACTTTCTTCGGACGAGCACCGAACCAATTGCTTCGCGCCAACAATTTTTGAGGGGTCACTCTTGTTATCATAATCTTCGGTGATAACCTTCACTGCAACACAGGGGATTATCTTTGGCGTTTCAATCAAACTCCTCTTGATTCCAGGGACCTGTTAGTCTGTGTGCACTAGCAAACACATAAGTCCCATACTGTTTATGTCAACAAACTCCAAAACATAAGGAGGAAAATTATTGCACCAACAGTATCTACTTTTCGAAACACTTTTGCTCTTATTTTGAACTCTAATTTGCATGATTTGAATGAAACTAGCCTAGACTGATGTTGTTTTTAGCAGAACTACCATGGTGTTGCTTTTGTGCAGAAATAAAAGTTCTCGGACTTGGACAAAAAAATTTGCAGATTTTTTATGGAATAAATAAAAAATAATGGAGCAAAGACCCACTGGAGGGGGGCCACCTGCTACCCATGAGGCACCAGGGCACGCCCACCCCTGGGTGCACCCTGGTGGCTCATGGGGCCCACGTAGCTCCGTTGACCCTAATTACAACGCTATAAATTCCTATTCCCCGAGAAAAAAAAGAGAAGAAGTTTCATTGTGTTTTACGATACGGAGCCGCCGCCACCTCCTGTTTTTCATCTGGATGGAAGACCTGGAGTCCATTCTAGGCTCCGGAGAGGAGGATTCGTCGTCATCATCATCCCCAACCCTTCTTCATCACCAATTTCATGATGCTCACCACCAGGAGTGAGTAATTCCTTTGTTGGCTTGCTGGACGGTGATGGGTTAGATGAGGTTTATCATTTAATCGAGTTAGTTTTGTTAGGGCTTGATCCCTAGTATCCACTATGTTCTAAGATTGATGTTGCAATGACTTGGCTATGCTTAATGCTTGTCAATAGGGCCCGAGTGTCATGATTTTAGATCTGGACCCTTTATGTTTTCATGAATATATTTGTGTTCTTGATCCTACCTTGCAAGTTGTACGCACCTATTACGTGTTATGATCCGCATACCCCAAGGTGACAATAATTGGGATTCTTTCCTGTGATTACCATAGTTTGAGGAGTTCATGTATTCACTATGTGTTAATGCTTTGTTCCGGTTCTCTATTAAAAGGAAGCCTTAATATCCCTTAGTTTCCTTATGGAACCCGCTGCCACAGGAGGGTAGGACAAAAGATGTCATGCAAGTTCTTATCGCAAGCACGTATGACTATTTACGGAATACATGCCTACATTATATTGATGAATTGGAGCTAGTTTTGTGTCGCCCTAGGTTATAACTGTTACATGATGAATGTCATCCAACATAATTATCCATCACCAATCCAATGCCTACGAGCTTTTCACATATTGATCTTTGCTAAGTTACTAGTTTGTTGCTACTATCACAATTGCTACAAAACCATTGCTACTGCTATTACCTTTACTGTTGTTATCGTTGCCACTATTATCAAACTATCATATTACTGCGCTACTGATCACTCTGTTGCAGATATTTAGTCTCCAAGTGTGGTTGAATTGGCAACTCAACTGTTAATACTTGCAAATATTATTTGGCTCCCCTTGTGTCGAATCAATAAATTTGGGTTGAATACTCTACCCTCGATAACTGTTGTGACCCCCGTGTTTAGCACACGTCTGACTCGGTGACGTATCCTCCTTCTTGATCCAGCAAGAGAGGGAGAATAGATAGATGAGATCTGAACCAACACGACTGCGTGGTGGTGGTAATGGCAGCGGAACACCGACAGGGCTTCACCAAGCGCTGACGGATCGAGGTGGAGGCTTATCGGGAGAGAGAGGAGGCTTGGCTTTGGTGTGTCCAGCCCTTGCGCCGCCTCCCCACTATATACTAGTAGAATGCCCGTGCGTTGCCACGGGCCATGAATATTTTTTTCCGGTTGCATATATAATTTTTTTTTGAGAATGCATATATAAATATTTCAGTGGTTCAAAACATGTCATGTCCTTGTGATTCTTATACACATCAACTGATATTGTTGAACTTTTTTACAACACCATATCCGCATCCAAATTCTACTATCACAATGGTTAAGTTGATACTTAGTAAACAAATAAATAATTATTATTTTACTTTAGAACATGCAATATTTTTTTTGTTAATGATAGGAAATCCACTCGCTTTTGGCATGATTGGTGGCATGGGGAAACCCCTTTATGTTCTTCCTTCCACTTCTTTTTTCTTTCTGTGGCAATCTTAGATAACTATTTCTGAGAGTGCCAACTCTGATTGGGATTTGGCCTTCTGTCGCTCCCTTTCTCCTACAGAGTTGGAACAGAGGCATCAACTTGCTACCACCTTCCCCTCACTCTCAGAGACTTCAAATTCGATGGTATGGCCTCGTTCCTCCTCAGGTGTTTTTCGGTGAAGTTGCTTTACCACAATCTAATTATGGGTTCTATTACTCCGAAGTTCAAGCGTGTTTGGAGGGCTTGTGTTCCGCTTAAAATCAAGATCTTCCTTTGGCTAGCTATTCGTGGAAAGCTCCCTGCTGCTACGTGTTCGGATCAAATTAGGAAGCAAAATGCTTGGGCTGCAGCTACATGTTCTCTTTGTTTTCGGCAAGAAGATTCTGACCATATTTTATTTTCTTGTGATTTTGTGGTCCTGTTCTAGAGTTGTACTCAGTTGGGGGTTAACTGGTCTCCATCTAGCTTTGCTCAGTTATTACCTCTCGTCAGTTCTTTGTCTGGCAATTGCGGCGTGTTTTATGGTTTTCCTTTGATGATGTCAACTGGGCTCTCTGGACGACCCTTCGAAACCAACTGACGTTATTTTTAAATCTCTTACACTTTTGTAGATGTGTTAGCCTGTGGTTAAGAACTGTGATGTGAACGCCATGGATATACTTATCTCACACGCCAGGGCTACAACGATCTCTCTGTCTCCATGGGTGAAACCTACTGCTTAGCGATCGTCGGGGCGTCTTTAGCTAGCTTCTGATTTTGGTACCTGGGTCTGGCCTGCATGCTAGTACTGAACTCGAACTTGGTCTGTTTTGTTGTGTTGCCATGGCGATTGATTGCATGGGTGTGACGATGTTCTGAACCTTTTGTGGCTTTATTTATAAAGCCAGGCAATAGCCTTTTTCTCTTAAAAAGTGTTTATCCTTGATTTGATGGAACCCAAATTATTCATTTAAACGATTTATCTCTACAACCGCATGACAAAAGAAATTAAGGCCTTTTTTGCAAAGGAATATTTTGTATGGATATAAATCCCAAGAATATATTTCTGCAAAGATACTTTTGAACATTGTAACAAAATAGCGACAAATAAGGGCGTTTTGGCTCCCGGGCTCATAATGAGCCAGGGAGTAAACAGTAAATTCGCCAAAAATTGTACAAAGATAAAAAATCCAAATAATTTTGTTGTGAAAGATGCTTGAGTTTGTGATGCCCGTGCAAAAATTCAGCACATTTAAACATCTGACAAGCTCTCAGCAAAAATAAAAAATTTGGGGTCGACATCACGCACTCAAGCATCTATCACCAAATTTTATTTGTAATTTTTTGAATTTTAATAGTATTTTTTTTAATTTACTTGGTGTATATGAGCTCAGGAGCCGAATTGGATATTCGCAAATAACTCTGATAGGCTCCTTTTTTATGTACTCTGATATGCTCCTTGATTATGTATGTTACAATATCAACTTTTCAAATGAGAACGGGTGTCACCACCTCCATTGCCGACCACGATATCCCACTCGTAATATTGCTAAAAGTAGTAAAGATTACATGAACTTCCATCCTAGCAAGAGGAGAATTGGGAACAACAAGAGAACAATTAGAATTATACATACGAAAATAAGCTAGTGCTCACATTTGGTTCAGTGTGCTTATGTTCCCTACAATAAAATTGGGATAAACATGCCAACACAGCAAAAAAATCTTCTGGATAGAAGTTGTACCAAGCACCTGGCGACTACATATAGAAGCTGACAATCAGCATCAAGTTAGGGAAGAAATTGAAAATAAGACTCATGTTACTTGCATCCAATTAGGATAAAGAACATGATAATTATCACATGTGGACCGGCTGGGATATAAATACATAAAGGACCCATCAACACCCAACCATTTACTGCATTCATTTGACATTATTTAGCATAAAATAAATTGGAACAAGATAGTCCGGCGTACAAGGAAGTACTACAGAGGGGCATTGATGTGTTTAGCTCATTCCTTGCTCATCCGATAGCAGCAGGTGGAGCCCATGGAAACACAAAGAAGGATTGGCCTAAAAGCATGATGCAACCCAGTCTAATGGAAAGGAGAGGGAAAGTGGCACTCCGGCTTTGAAAAGAAAAATCTCCTTTCTAGAAATCCCCTACAGTCGTCGTCGTTCTTCGCTCACCAAATGAGGGCTCGGCGTGGACTCGCCATTCCCATTCATGCGTCCGATGTGCCCATCCCCACGGTTGTGGTCGGCTACATCATACCACACCATCGAGGCCCGTATCAACCAATGTGGTCTCGTCCTCTAAAATGCCACTACCCTAACGCACACCAGACGTGTGCTTCAGGGCTGCCACACTGGCCATGCCCTCCAAGAGGAGGAGCACAAGTCCAGCTCCAAGGCCTCGTGGCAATAGCAGCCAGCCAAAGCTCCGCCACCGTAGACCACTGGTGTCACAAGGAGAAACAATGGTAGCACCGGAGGACGAGGTTACATCGACGCGATTATCGACTTCCTATGGTTTGTGTTCTAGTGGGCTAATGGCGCCTATGCCGCCGCCGTCTAATGAGTTGCTGATTGATACGTCTCCAATGTATCTATAATTTTTTTATTGTTCCATGCTGTTATATTATCATTCTTGGATGTTTTACAATCATTTCATAGCAACTTTATATTATTTTTTGGGACTAACCTATTGACATAGTGCCTAGTGCCAGTTGTTGTTTTCTGCTTGTTTTTTACATCACAGAATGTCAGTAACAAACGGAGTCCAAATGCCACGAAACTTTTTGGAGATTTTTTTGGACCAGAAGACAACTTGCGAGCCAAGGAAGCATCTGCGGGTGGCCCGTGGGGAACACAACCCACCAGGGCACGCCAGATGCCCCTGGCGCACCCTGATGGGTTATGTGGCCCACGGGTGTCTCCTCCACCGCCTCTTCGCTCTATAAATCGCCAGAAATTCCAGAAACCCTAGAGGAGCAAATGAAACACAATTCCAGTCGCCGCAAGTTCCAGAACCACGAGATCCAATCTACACCATCACGGAGGGGTTCATCATCCTCATTGGTGCCTCTCCGATGATGCGTGAGTAGTTCACTATAGACCTACGGGTCCGTAGGAAGTAGCTAGATGGCTTTCTCTCTCTCTTTGATTCTCAATAAAATGGTCTCTTGGAGATCTATTTGATGTAATGACTTTTGCGGTGTGTTTGTTGGGATCCGATGAAGTTTGAGTTTATGATCGGATCTATATCCATGAAAGTTATTTGAGTTTTCTTTGATCTCTTATATGCATGATTACTTATAGCATCGTATTTGTTCTTCGAATCTTTGGTTTCGTTAGGCCAACTAGATCGATTTTTCTTGCCATGGGAAGAGGTGCTTTGTGATGGATTCGATCTTGCGGTGTCCTCTCCCAGTGACAGAAGGGGCAGCGAGGCACGCATGTATCGTTGCTATTCAGGATAACAAGATGGGGCCTATTCCTACATGAATAGATCTAGTCTACATCATGTCACCGTTCTTATTGCATTACTCCGTTTCTCCATAAACTTAATACACTAGATGCATGCTGGATAGCGGTCGATGTGTGGAGTAATAGTAGTAGATGCAGAATCATTTTGGTCTACTAATCTTGGACATGATGCCTATATAATGATCATTGCCTGGATATCATCATAATTATTTGATCTTCTATCAATTACCCAACAGTAATTTGTTTACCCACCGTATGCTATTTTCTCGAGAGAAGCCACTAGTGAAATCTACGGCCCCCGGTCTATCTTTTATCATATTGCTTTCCGATCTATTTTTATTCGCTTTTGTTTTCAGATCTATTATTCCAAAAATCCGAAAATACCTTGCTGCACTTTTTCTTTATTTATTTTATTTCATGTTTTACTCAGATCTATTTATCCAAAATCATACAAACCAATCTATCCTTTCCCGAGGAGGGATTGACAACCCCTCTTATGCGTCGGGTTGCAAGTTTATGTTCTTTGTGTGCATGTACCATTTACATAGTCTGGCCTAGCCTCCTACTGGATTGATACCATGGTTTCATTACTGAGGGAAATACTTACCGTAGTTGTGCTGCATCATCCCTTCCTCTTTGGGGAAATACCGACGTAGTCTCAAGCCACGTCAAAGGAATTTCTGGCGCCGTTGCCGGGGAGGATCAAGTCAAGATCTATCAGGTTCCTAATCACAAATCTCATCTCCTTGCAATTTACATTATTTTCTATTTGCCTCTCGTTTTCATCACCCCCACTTCACAAAAAATTGAGTTTTTTTATTTGCCTTCTTTTTTGTTTGCCTTTTCTCGTTCGATCTTTTGTTTGCTTGTGTTACAATGTGCCTTCTATTTGCTAGCATCTTCGCTTGCTAAAAATCAATTGTTATGGTTCCTCATCCACTTGCTAATCTTTTTAAAAGATCTAATTATGATGAACCAATTGCTAGTGATTTGAGTGCACTTGATTATCTCTATGAAGTTTTGCTTGAAATTCATGAATTTGAAGATTGTGATGAAGTGTTGGAACAAGAAATTGATAAAGTGATTCATGATACCTCTTTCAATGAAAAGCATGATTTCCATGATGTTATTATAAATTCTATTAATGTCAATTGTGTTAATGATATGCAAAACTACAAGCTTGGGGATGATGATATTGTTATGTCCTCTACTTATTGCAATGATCATGATGGGGGTGATAATGCTTCTTATGGTCTTGAAAATTTATTTATGCCTCATGATGAATATGCTGTTGATAATAATGTTTGCAATAGTATTGAAAGTGGGTTCGGAAGAGTGTCAACTTTAGGTAAAAAGAATCCCACATACTTGGAGAGTGTTCAATCTTATGAAATTTTTGATAAAAGTGGGCTTGGAGAGGTCATGACTTTAGTTGATGTTAGTCCCACTATCTTGGAAGATTATAAAACTTTTATGCATGTGGATCATGAAGAGAAAATTTTATATGATAGCTATATTCTTGAATTTGATTATGATCCTACATGTAATTATTATGAGAGAGGGAAATATGGTTGTAGAAATTTTCATGTTACTAAATTACCTCTCTTCATGTTGAGATTGTCTATGTTTTATTCTTCTTCCTTGCATATGCTAGAAATTGCTTGTCTAGATAAATTGTTTGCTTATAAAATGCCTATGCATAGGAAGAGAGTTAGACTTAAATGTGTTTTTCGCATGCTATATGATGCCCTTTTTGTCCTTCACTTCTTATCTTTCATGTGAGCATCGTTGAAATCTTAAGCCTATCATAATGGCTATAAATAAAGAGCTTGTTGGGAGGCAACCCAATGAAGAAAATTTATTTTTGCCTTTTTCTTTATGTTCTTGAGTGTTTGCACAATTATGCTACTGTTATGATTGTGTTTTTATGTTTTAATTAGTGTTTGTGCCAAGTAAAGCCTTTGGGATCATGTTGGGTGATAGTTGATTTGATCTTGTTGGAAAACAGAAACTTTTGCGTCTAGTAGCAAATTTTGAAAATTCAAATAAGCAACTAAAAATTCTTAATTTTTTACAAAAGATAGATATACAAATTTCCTACGATGTCCTAATGTTTCAAAAAAATTGGAGTTACACAAGTATGAGTATAATTCATGTCTTTACAGATTGTACTGTTTTTGACAGATTCTGTTTTGGTTGCATTGTGTGCTTATTTTGATGAATCTATGGATTGTATCAGGGGGGGGGTATAAGCCATGGTAAAGTTAGAATACAGTAGGTATAATGCAATAATAAAATTTGAATGGGTTTGCAACAATACTTAAAGTGAAGATTGGTTTTCTTATACTAGCAGATCTCACGAAGGTTTTGTTAAGTTTTGTGTGATTGAAGTTTTCAAGTTTTGGGTGAGATCACGATGGATGAAGGAATAAGGAGTAGAAGAGCCTAAGCATGGGGATACCCCATCGCACTCCAAGATAATATTCGAGGAGAACAAGCAACTAAGCTTGGGGATGCCCCGGAAGGCATCCCCTCTTTCTTCTGACGACCATCGGTATTTTACTAAGAGCTATATTTTTATTCGTCACATATCAAGAGTTTTGCTTGGAGCATCTTGTAATATATGAGTCTTTGCTTGTTTTGCTTTTTGTTTTGTGTCAAGTATCCTTGCTGAACATACCTATTTGAGAGAGCCAAAATTATGCTATGATTTGTTAGAATTGCTCTATATGCTTCACTTAATTCTATTAATGTCAATTGTGTTAATGATATGCAGAACTACAAGCTTGGGGATGATGATATTGTTATGTCCTCTACTTATTGCAATGATCATGATTGGGGTGATAATGCTTCTTATGATCTTGAAAATTTATTTATGCCTCATGATGAATATGCTATTGATAATAATGTTTGCAATAGTATTGAAAGTGGGTTTGGAAGAGTGTCAACTTTAGGTAAAAAGAATCCCACATGCTTGGAGAGTGTTCAATCTTATGATTTTTTTGATAAAAGGGGGCTTGGAGAGGTCATGACTTTAGTTGATGTTAGTCGCACTATCTTGGAAGATTAGAAAACTTCTATGCATGTGGATCATGAAGAGAAAATTTTATATGATAGCTATATTCTTGAATTTGATTATGATCCTACATATGATTATTATGAGAGAGAAAAATATGGTTGTAGAAATTTTCATGTTACTAAATTACCTCTCTTCATGTTGAGATTGTCTATGTTTTATTCTTCTTCCTTGCATATGCTAGAAATTGCTTGTCTAGATAAATTGTTTGCTTATAAAATGCATATGCATAGGAAGAGAGTTAGACTTAAATGTGTTTTTCACATGCTATATGATGCCCTTTTTGTCCTTCACTTCTTATCTTTCATGTGAGCATCGTTGAAATCTTAAGCCTATCTTAATGGCTATAAATAATGAGCTTGTTGGGAGGCAACCCAATGAAGAAAATTTATTTTTGCCCTTTTCTTTCTGTTCTTGAGTGTTTGCTTAATTATGCTACTGTTATGATTGTGTTTTTATGTTTTAATTAGTGTTTGTGCCAAGTAAAGCCTTTGGGATCATGTTGGGTGATAGTTGATTTGATCTTGTTGGAAAACAGAAACTTTTGCGTCCAGTAGCAGAATTTTGAAAATTCAAAGTGGCGACTAAAAATTCTGAATTTTTTACACAAGATTGATATACAAATTTCCTACGATGTCCTCATGTTTCGGAAATTTTGGAGATACACAAGTATGAGTAAAATTCGTGTCTTTACAGACTGTACTGTTTTTGAAATATTCTTTTTTCGTTGCATTGTGTGCTTATTTTGATGAATCTATGGATTGTATCGGGGGGGTATAAGTCACAGTAAAGTTAGAATACAGTAGGTATCATGCAATAATAAAATTTGAATGGGTTTGCAACAATACTTAAAGTGAAGATTGGTTTTCTTATACTAACAGATCACTCAAAGGTTTTGTTAAGTTTTGCGTGATTGAAGTTTTCAAGTTTTGGGTGAGATCACGATGGATGAAGGAATAAGGAGTAGAAGAGACTAAGCTTGCAGAAGCCCCATCGCACCCCAAGCTAATATTCAAGGAGAACCAAGCAACTAAGCTTGGGGGATGCCCCAGAAGGCATCCCCTCTTTCTTCTAACGACCATCGGTATTTTACTAGGAGCTATATTTTTATTCATCACATATCAAGAGTTTTGCTTGGAGCGTCTTGTATTATATGAGTCGTTGCTTATTTTTCTTTTTGTTTTGTGTCAAGTATCCTTGCTGAACACACCTATTTTAGAGAGCCAAAATTATGCTATGATTTGTTAGAATTGCTCTATATGCTTCACTTAATTCTATTAATGTCAATTGTGTTAATGATATGTAGAAATACAAGCTTGGGGATGATGATATTGTTATGTCCTCTACTTATTGCAATGATCATGATTGGGGTGATAATGCTTCATATGATCTTGAAAATTTATTTATGCCTCATGATGATTATGCTATTGATAATAATGTTTGCAATAGTATTGAAAGTGGGTTCGGAAGAGTGTCAACTTTAGCTAAAAAGAATCCCACATACTTGGAGAGTGTTCAATCTTATGTATTTTTTGATAAAAGTGGGCTTGGAGAGGTCATGACTTTAGTTCATGTTAGTCCCACTATCTTGGAAGATTATAAAACTTCTATGCATGTGGATCATGAAGAGAAAATTTTATATGATAGCTATATTCTTGAATTAAATTATGATCCTACATGTAATTATTATGAGAGAGGGAAATATGGTTGTAGAAATTTTCAGGTTACTAAATTACCTCTCTTCATGTTGAGATTGTCTATGTTTTATTCTTCTTCATTGCATATGCTAGAAATTGCTTGTCTAGATAAATTGTTTGCTTATAAAATGCCTATGCATAGGAAGAGAGTTAGACTTAAATGTGTTTTTCACATGCTATATGATGCCCTTTTTGTCCTTCACTTCTTATCTTTCATGTGAGCATCGTTGAAATCTTAAGCCTATCTTAATGGCTATAAATAAAGAGCTTGTTGGGAGGCAACCCAATGAAGAAAATTTATTTTTGCCTTTTTCTTTCTGTTCTTTAGTGTTTGCACAATTATGCTACTGTTATGATTGTGTTTTTATGTTTTAATTAGTGTTGGTGCCAAGTAAGGCCTTTGGGATCATGTTGGGTGATAGTTGATTTGATCTTGTTGGAAAACAGAAACTTTTGCGTCCAGTAGCATAATTTTGAAAATTCAAAGAAGCGACTGAAAATTCTGAATTTTTTACACAAGATTGATATACAAATTTCCTATGATTTCCTCATGTTTCCGAATTTTGGAGTTACACAAGTATGAGTAAAATTCGTGTCTTTACAGACTGTACTGTTTTTGACAGATTCTGTTTTTGTTGCATTGTGTGCTTATTTTGATGAATCTATGGATTGTATCGGGGGGGGGGTATAAGCCATGGTAAAGTTAGAATACAGTAGGTATAATGCAATAATAAAATTTGATTGGGTTTGCAACAGTACTTAAAGTGAAGATTGGTTTTCTTATACTAACAGATCTCACGAAGGTTTTGTTAAGTTTTGTGTGATTGAAGTTTTCAAGTTTTGGGTGAGATCACGATGGATGAAGGAATAAGGAGTAAAAGAGCCTAAGCTTGGGGATGCCCATGGCACCCCAAGTTAATATTCAAATAGAACCAAGCAACTAAGCTTGGGGATGCCCCGGAAGGCATCCCCTCTTTCTTCTAATGACCATCGGTAATTTTACTTGGAGCTATATTTTTATTCGTCACATATCATGAATTTTGCTTGGAGCGTCTTGTATTATATGAGTCTTTGCTTCTTTTGCTTTTTAGTTTTTCACAAGTATCCTTCCTGGACACACCTATTTGAGAGAGCCAAAATTATGCTATGATTTGTTAGAATTGCTCTATATGCTTCACTTAATTTTTTTTAGCTATGGAATTGCTCTAATGCTTCACTTATATCTTTTTGAGCACGGAATGCTTTAATATTTTTGAAGAAATACTCTCATGCTTCACTTAGATTAATTTGAGAGTTAGTAAAATTTTGAAGAAATTTTCTCATGCTTCACTTGAGCTTGTCAAAAGCAATTGCAATAATATATGAAACTAGTCGCAAAGTGATAGATATTCAAGAGGGATATAATAAAAACTTTCATGAAGATCATTGGACAAAATAAACTTGAGTCCTTGTAATAGTTTTGAGATATGATGATAGTAATATGTGAGTCATGTTGGTGAGTAATTATGCTTTAGTAAGAATATTAGTGTTAAGGTTTGTAATTCCCTATGCAAGCACGAAAGTCAATAGTTATGCAATGAAATTACATCCTACTTGTGGTGCATTATTCGGAGTTAGTTATGCTTAATGCTTGTTTATGAGATTTTTCGTTTCTTGGTTGGTTGCTTCTCAATCTTTTTGCTAGCCTCCACTTGTACTAAGTAGAAATACTACTTGTGCATCAAAAATCCTTAAACTCAGTTTTGCCTTATGAGTCCACCATACCTACCTATATGCGGTATTTCCGTGCCGTTCTAAGCAAATTTGTATGTGCCAACTCTAATTTTCAAAATAGATTTCCTTTTTGTGTGCCCATACCGCTCATGAAGCGGCAGGGGGTGGCCAATATTTTTCCATGCTAGATATGTTATTCTCAAGATGAGTGTTTATTCACTTGTCATTGCACGAGAGTACGGCGGTAATAGAGATGCCCAGTCCCGAAAGGAAAAGGAAATTTACTTTATGTTGTCAAATAATAAATTCCTTGGAAAGTGTTGGTATTTAAGGTACCCGTGGATACGGCTAGCCATGGAGTGTGAAAGAATGGTGGAAAAAGGAATAAACTTTATTTTCTGTTTGGGAACCGCCTATGATATATCTAGCATGGAAAGTATTGGGAATTCTCGGTCGTTTTTGTTGACAGAAAAAGCATGCCTCTCAAAGTATTTTTATCTCTCAATTTTTTTTTGCTTTGAGCTGTGGCACCTCTACAAATCCCTACTTCACTCTATGAAGGGCCTATCTATTTACTTTATGCAATTTTTATTTGAGTCTCCATCTTTTCTTATAAAGCACCAACTAAAGGGCACTATGATCGTACTTGAGCATTGGATGTAGCTAATATTGGAGTGTTCTCCGTGAGTGGATCAATGATTGAGCATGATGGGCTAGGGATAACTTTCTTTAGTAAATTAGTTTTTCGGTTTCTAGACTCAACTTCGGCCAAAGAATTGGAAGGGGGCTTCCTACAGGCAGTCGGCTCTGATACCAACTTGTGACGCCCCCGGTTCAATCGTACACTAATCATACACGCAAACGTGTACGATCAAGCCCAGGGACTCACGGGAAGATATCACAACACAACTCTAAACACAAATAAACGGAGGTCCACAATATTACAGACCAGGGATCCGAAGATCTGAATACATAAGTCAGTCATACAAATAATATCTGGGTACAGACATAGTTAGACAAGTTTTGCCTTAAGAAGGCTAGCACAAACAGCGACACTAGATCGAAAGGCGTTGGCCTCCTGCCTGGGAGCCTCCGATCCTACTCCTGGTCAGCTGGCTCGATCCAGTAGTACGTGCCCTCTGGACCCGCCTGGTAGTAGGCTCCGGTGGTGGCGTCTGGCTCCTGGACTCCATCTTCTGGTGTATCATCAAGGTGGGGTATATGGGGAAAAAGAGAAAATAAAGCAACCGTGAGTACTCATCCGAAGTACTCAGCAAGCAAGGATCTATACTACATATGCAACATTATCAATGGAGAAAAGGCTGTATATGTGGACTGGGCTGCAGAAATGCCAGAATAGAGAGAAAGGCCTAGTCCTATCGAAGACTAGCATCTTCAAACATCTTCTCAAAGCCATCATCTTGCAGCAGTAGAAGAGAGTAGAATAGCATTTTATTTAGCAAACATGTTGAAGTACAGCTCAAAGATCCTTCCTCGACTCCCAGCGAGAAAGTAATCCCGAAGCTTCAATTAAGTATCAAGTATCCAGTTTAAGTAGGTAGATCGGGATACACAAACTGAGCGTCCTTTACCGTAGGACCGGCTATCGATAGAAGATTCATCCCTGCAGGGGTGCACTACTGTTACCCAACACGCTCGATCAACTCTGGCCGGACATACTTGCTGGGTAATGCCCGTCCTCGGAAGATCAACACGAAGCAGCGCTCTACCTAGGCTCAGCAGAGAGGTCAGCACGCCGGACTAACCTATGCACCCAGGGGTCTCGGGCCATCGCCCTGGGCACCCTGCGCGTTGCGTGGCTGGCCGGGGTGCAGGCGCGACACTGAACTCGCCAGTGAAGTATCCAGCCCAATCCCGATGATCAGCCCGCACGGTGAATCGTGACGTCTGATAAGCTTTCGGAGAAACGTACATCGCAGAGGGCCCCATAACCATAATCCCGCGTGGTGGTAGTGCGTATAGGGCACGTCGACCCACTCAGATCACACACCCAAATCCAATAGGCTCAATTAGTATCAAGCGGAGACAATCAGAGTCTCTGATGCTCCGCCACAATGTCACACTCGAGTGCCCTTCCGGCACACCCGAAATCATAGATCCCCAGCGGGTACCCACCAGGGTGGACCCGCCTGTGACAAAGGTCAAGTAACCGTGTGGTCATAATCATCAGGGTGAACGTATGAGGTATCACCCTCGAGGTTCACACTGAGGGGTTGCACGACAGAGTCGTATCGGACATGGAGAAGGAGGAATCACCCTCGATGACCACGACTGTACAGCTATGCTGCAGAGTATTCATCAGGAGTGCGTTACGAGGTATCACCCTCGGCACTCGATAGTTACTACGCAGAGTCGTACAACTTAGGGGGTGTGAAGTGAGGTGTCGGTCTCTGGTCGACGATCACGTTGATCGAGTCGTCGATGATCAAGCAGGGGCAACAAGGGTAAGGTGGTGGGGTCACTGATGGTTCATCACCAACCTATACTAAACAGTTTATCATAGGCAGGTAAGGTAGCAATGAACAGGTTACAACAGCAGGCTATGCATCAGAATAGGAGCATACATTAACAGTAGCGAAATCTAATGCAAGCCGGAGAATAGAATGGGCGATATCTGGAATGCTCAAGGGGGGGGGCTTGCCTGGTTGCTCTGGCAAGAGAGGGAGGTCGTCAACGGGCTGCTCGTCGGTAGAGTAGTCGTAACCTGGTGCAGCGTCATCGGTCTCAGCGTCTATCGAGAGAGAAGGAGGGGGAGAGAAACAATAAATTTCACGGCAATAATGCAAACAATATGTATGACATGCCTAAATGATATGCCGGGGTGTTCTACTGCCTAACTAAATGATTTAGTTAATTTAGGAATTTATTTGGATTTATTTAATTAAAGTTGGACACTATTCATTTATCGAAATCGGTCTAATTATTCAACGTTCTTATATTTGCGGACGTCTGACGGGAATACAGAGGGCGTATCCGGGTTCGTATCGTCGTTCTGAGCAAGTTTCATGTATAAAATATTTTCATCGGAGTTACGGTTTATTTAATATGATTTTTTAAAGTTTTTATTAATTTCTGAAATTTAATTAATTATTTAATTCAACATTATCCGAAACAGTGATTGATGACGTCAGCATGACATCATGCTGACGTCAGCAGCCACCTGACAGGGTGGGTCCCACCTGTCATAGGCTGTTAGGTTAATTAGGTTTAATTAACTAAACTAATTAATTAATTAAATTAGTCTGATTAGGGTTAATTAACCTAACTAATTAACTAATTAATTATTTTATTTATTTTTATTTTTATTTTCTTAAAATCATTTCTGGGCCGTGGGCCCGTTCGGTCAGTGGCTCAGGGGCAATAGGCCCCACCTGTCTGTGGCCCGAATGGCCACACGGGCGCGGGCGGGCGCGCGCGCGCGCACTGGCCGAGGCCAGGGTGCGGTGGCCGGCCGGGGGTGGTGGCGAGGGCCAGAGGCCGGAGCGGGGCGCGCCGGCCGTGGCCGGTGGAGAGGCGGCCGCGGGGAGGAGCGCTGGGGGCCGGCGCCGGCGTGCGGCGTGCGGGCGGGCGGCGTGCGCGGCGAGGGCGCGCGGTGAGCGTGGATGCGGGGCGGCGCGCGTGCGCGTGCACGGGGCAGGGGAGGGGGAGGCCTGGGGCCTCACCGAGATTTGCAGGGACGGGGCAGCGGGCTCGAGCTCGTGGAGGAGGGTCGGCGACGGGGTCGAGGCGGGGCGTCGGCGTCGAGCGCGAGGAGGGGCTCGGGGTGGAGGCCGGAGACGACGGGTCGACGGGGAGGCCGGCGTCGGTGGAGTCCGGCGAGGCGGCGAGGTCCAAGGGCGACGGCGGTCCGCGACGGCGTCGGAGACGAGGCGGAGACGGGGCGCGGTCGGGCGCGTCGGGGCGAGCGCGCTGGGCTCGGGCCCGAGCGAGGGCACGTCGGGGACGAGGTCGTCGGCGGGGAGGGAGAGGCGGTGCCGGACGGCGGGGCAACGGCGTCGAGCGGCGTCGGCGACGGGGCGGACGGGATCGGGGGATCCCGATCCAGATGGGGGGTGGGGAAGGAGAAGTTGCTATTTTTCTCTGTTTTATTTCTTCTTCCTTGCACTATGATAGAAATTGGCTTGTCTAGATCAATTGTTTGCTTATAAATGCCTATGCAGTAGGAAAGAGTTAGTACTTAAATGTTTTTTTCGCATGCTATACTTATGCCCTTTTTGTCCTTTCACCTTCTTAGCTTCATTTTGCATCGTCTTTGACCATCTTAAGCCTATATAAATTTAATAAATCCACTTGTTGTGTTTATAAGGCAACCCAATGATAGAAAATTTATTTTTGCCTTTATCTTTATGTTCTTGAGTGTTTTGGCACAATTATGCTACTGTTATGATTGTGTTTTATGTTTTGAATTAGTGTTGTGCAAGTAAAGCCTTTGGTCATGTTGGGTGGTAGTGTATTGATCTTGTTGGAAAAACAAACTTTTGCGTCTAGTAGCAAATTTTGAAAATTCAAATAAGCAACTAAAATTCTTAATTTTTTACAAAAGATAGATATACCAATTTCCTACGATGTCCTAATTTGTTTTCAAAAAAATGGGAGTACCACAAGTATGAGTATAATCTTTTCTTTACGATTTCCTTTGACTTTTTCTTTTTTGCAAATTTGTTTTCTCTTCTTTGTTCATTGTTTCTGATTTGTCCTTGTTTTCGGTTCGTTTTACAGCTTTTGATAAGCCTTAAGTTTCCAGTTTTGCACTATATTTTGAATGGTTTGCAACAATACTTAAAGTGAAGATTGGTTTTTTCTTATACTAGCAGATCTCACGAAGGTTTTGTTAAGTTTTGTGTGAATTGAAGTTTCAAGTTTTGGGTGAGATCACGATGGATGAAGGAATAAGGA
Source organism: Thinopyrum elongatum (assembly GCA_011799875.1). Lineage (NCBI taxonomy): Eukaryota > Viridiplantae > Streptophyta > Magnoliopsida > Poales > Poaceae > Thinopyrum > Thinopyrum elongatum. Next base: position 370,781,945 of record CM022299.1, on the reverse strand, counting down.
GTAGAAGAGCCTAAGCATGGGGATACCCCCATCGCACCTCCAAGATAATTTCGAGGAGAACAAGCAACTAAGCTTGGGGATTGCCCCGAAGGCATCCCCTCTTTCTTCTGACGACCATCGGTATTTTACTAAGAGCTATTTTTATTCGTTCACTATCAAGAGTTTTGCTTGGAGCTATCTTGTAATATATGAGTCTTTTGCTTTTGTTTGCTTTTTGTTTTGTGTCAGTATCCTTGCTGAACATACCTATTTGAGAGAGCCAAAATTATGCTATGATTTTTGTTAGATTGCTCTATATCTTCACTTAATTCTATTAATGTCAATTGTGTTAATGATATGCAGAACTACAAGCTTGGGGATGTGATATTGTTATATGTTTATTCCTCTACTTATTGCAATGATCATGATGGGGTGATAATGCTTCTTATGATCTTGAAAATTTATTTATGCTCATGATGAATATGCTATTGATAATAATGTTTGCAATAGTATTGAAAGTGGGTTTGGAAAGTGTCAACTTTAGGTAAAAGAATCCACATGCTTGGAGAGTGTTCAATCTTTGATTTTTTTTTGATAAAGGGGGCTTGGATAGGTCATGACTTTAGTTGATGTTTAGTCGCACTACTTGGAAGATTAGAAACCTTCTAGCATGTGGATCATGAAGAGAAAATTTTATAGATAGCTATATTCTGAATTGATTATGATCCTACATATGATATTATGAGAGAGAAAAATATGGTTGTAGAAATTTTCATGTTACTAAATTACACCCTCTCTTCATGTTGAGATTGTCTATGTTTTATCTTCTTCCTTGCATATGCTAGAAATTGCTGTCTAGATAAATTGTTTGCTTATAAAATGCATAGCATAGGAAAGAGTTAGACTTAAATGTGTTTTTCACATGCTATATGATCCCTTTTGTCCTTCACTTCTTATCTTTCATTGAGCATCGTTGAAATCTAAGCCTACTTAATGGCTATAAATAATGAGCTTGTTTGGGAGGCAACCCAATGAGAAAATTTATTTTTGCCCTTTTCTTTCTGTTCTTGAGTGTTTGCTTAATTATGCTACTGTTATGATTGTTTTTTTTTTATGTTTTTAATATAGTTTTTGTGCCAAGTAAAGGCCTTTGGATCATGTTGGGTGATAGTTGATTTGATCTTGTGTGGAAAACAGAAACTTTGGCGTCCAAGTAGCAGAATTTTGAAAATTCAAAGTGGCGACTAAAAATTCTGATTTTTTACACAAGATTGATATACAATTTCCTAGCGATGTCCTCATGTTTCGGAATTTTTGGAGATTAACACAAGTATGAGTAAATTCGTGTCTTTACAAACTGTACTGTTTTTGAAATATTCTCTTTTTTCGTGCAGCATTGTGTGCTTATTTTGATGTCTATGGATGTATCGGGGGGGTATAGTCACAGTAAAGTAGAATACAGTAGGTATCATGCAATAATAAAATTTGAATGGGTTTTGCCAACAATACTTAAAGTGAGATTGGTTTTCTTATACTAACAGATCACTCAAAGGTTTTTTTAAGTTTTTGCTGATTGAAGTTTTCCAAGTTTGGGTGAGATCACGTGGATAGAAGGAATAAGAGTAGAAGAGACTAAGCTTGCAGAAGCCCATCGCACCCCAAGCTAATATCAAGGAGAACCAAGCAACTAAGCTTGGGGGATGCCCCAGAAGGCATCCCCCTTCTTTCTTCTAACGACCATCGGTATTTACTAGGAGCTATATTTTTATTCATCACATATCAAGAGTTCTTGGAGCGTCTTGTATTATATGAGTGTCGTTGCTTATTTTTCTTTTTGTTTTGGTGTCAAGTATCCTTGCTGAACACACCTATGTTAGAGAGCCAAAATTATGCTATGATTTGTTAGAATTGCTCTATATCTTCACTTAATTCTATTAAGTCAATTGGTGTTAATGATATGTAGAAATACAAGCTTGGGGATGATGATATTGTTATGTCCTCCTACTTATTGCAATGATCATGATTGGGTGTAATGCTTCATATGATCTTGAAAATTTATTTATGCCTCATGATGATTATGCTATTGATAATAATGTTTGCAATATTATTGAAAGTGGGTTCGAAGAGTGTCAACTTAGCTAAAAGAATCCCCATACTTGGGAGTGTTCATCTATGTATTTTTTGATAAAGTGGGCTTGGAGAGGTCATGACTTTAGTTCATGTTAGTCCACTATCTTGGAAGATTATAAAACTTCATGCATGGACATGAAGAGAAAATTTATATGATAGCTATATTCTTGAATTAAATTATGATCCTACTGTAATATTATTAGAGAGAGGGAAATGGTTGTAGAAATTTCAGGTTACTAACTTACTACCTCTCTTCAGTTGAGATTGTCTATGTTTTTATTCTTCTTCATTGCATATGCTAGAAATTGCTTGTCTAGATAAATTGTTTTGCTTATAAAATGCCTATGCATAGAAGAGAGTTAGACTTAAATGTGTTTTTTCACATGCTATTGATGCCCTTTTTGTCCGTCACTTCTATCTTTCATGTGAGCATCGTTGAAATCTTAAGCCTATCTTAATGGCTATAAATAAAGAGCTTGTTGGGAGGCAACCCAATGAAGAAAATTTATTTTTGCCTTTTCTTTCTTTCTTTAGTGTTTGCACAATTATGCACTGTTATGATTGTGTTTTTATGTTTTAATTAGTGTTGGTGCCAAGTAAGGCCTTTGGGATCATGTTGGGTGATTAGTTGATTTTTGATCTGTTGGAAAACAGAAACTTTGTGCGTCCAGTAGCATAATTTTGAAAATTCAAAGAAGCGACTGAAAATTCGGAATTTTTACACAGATTGATATACAAATTTCCTATGATTTCCTCATGTTTCCGAATTTGGAGTTACACAAGTATGAGTAAAATTCTGTCTTTACAGACTGTACTGTTTTTACAGATTCTGTTTTTGTTGCATTGTGTCTTATTTTGATGAATCTATGGATTGTATCGGGGGGGGGGTATAAGCCATGGTAAAGTTAGAATACAGTAGGTATAAATGCAATATAAAATTTGATTGGGTTTGCAACAGTACTTAAAGTGAAGATTGGTTTTCTATACTAACAGAATCTCACGAAGGTTTTGTTAAAGTTTTGTGTGATTGAAGTTTTCAAGTTTTGGGTGAGAATCACGATGGATGAAGGAATAAGGAGTAAAAGAGCCTAAGCTTGGGGATGCCCATGGCACCCCAAGTTTATTTCAAATAGAACCAAGCAACTAGCTTGGGGATGCCCCGGAAGGCATCCCCTTCTTTCTCTAATGACCATCGGTAATTTTACTTGAGCTATATTTTTATTCGTCACATATCATGAATTTTTTGCTTGGAGCGTCTTGTATTATATGAGTCTTTGCTTCTTTTGCTTTTTTAGTTTTCACAAGTATCCTTCCTGGACACCCCCATTTGAAGGAGACCAAAATTATGCTATGATTGTTGAAATTGCTCTATATGCTTCACTAATTTTTTTAGCTATGGAATTGCTCTAATGCTTCACTATATCTTTTTGTGAGCACGGAATCTTTAATATTTTGAAGAACTACTCTCATGCTTCACTTAGATTAATTTGAGAGTTAGTAAAATTTTGAAGAAATTTTCTCATGCTTCACTTGAGCTTGTCAAAAGCAATTGCAATATATATGAAACTAGTCCAAAGTGATAGATATTCAAGAGGGATATATAAAAACTTTCATGAAGATCATTGGACAATAAACTTGAGTCCTTGTAATAGTTTTGAGAAATGATGATAGTATATGTGAGTCATGTGGTGAGTAATTATGCTTTAGTAAGAATATTAGTGTTAAGTTTGTAATTCCCTATGCAAGCAACGAAAGTCAATAGTTTATGCAATGAAATTACTCCTACTTGTGGTGCATTATTCGGAGTTTAGTTAGCTTAATGCTTGTTTATGAGATTTTTCGTTTCTTGGTTGTTGCTTCTCACATCTTTTTGCTAGCCTCCACTTGTACTAAGTAGAAATACTACTTGTCATCAAAAATCCTTAAACTCAGTTTTGCCTTATGAGTCCACCACTACTACCTATATGCGGTATTTTTCCGTGCCGTTCTCAAGCAAATTTGTTATGTGCCAACTCTCAATTTTCAAAATAGATTTCCTTTTGTGTGCCCATACCGCTCATGAAGCGGCAGGGGGTTGCAATATTTTTTCCCTGCTAGATATGGTTCTTCTCAAGATGAGTGTTTATTCACTTGTCATTGCACGAGAGTACGGCGGTAATAGAGATGCCCAGTCCCGAAAGGAAAGGAAATTTACTTTATGTTGTCAAATAATAATTCCTTGGAAAGTGTTGGTATTAAGGTACCCGTGGATACGGCTAGCCATGGAGTGTGAAAGAATGGTGGAAAAAAGGAATAAACTTTATTTCTGTTTGGGAAACGCCTATGATATACTAGGCATGGAAAGTATGGAATCTCGGTCGTTTTTGTGACAGAAAAAAGCATGCCTCTCAAAGTATTTTTTATCTCTCAATTTTTTTTGCTTTGAGCTGTGGCACCTCTACAAATCCCTACTTCTCTATAAGGGCCTATCTATTTACTTTATGCATTTTTATTTGAGTCTCCATCTTTTTTTCTTATAAAGCACCAACTAAAGGCACTATGATCGTACTTGAGCATTGGATGTAGCTAATATTGGAGTGTTCTCGTGAGTGGATCATGATTGACATGATGGGCTAGGGATAACTTTCTTTAGTAAATTAGTTTTTCGGTTTCTAGACTCAACTTCGGCCAAAGAATTGGAAGGGGGCTTCCTACAGGCAGTCGGCTCTGATACCAACTTGTGACGCCCCCGGTTCAATCGTACACTAATCATACACGCAAACGTGTACCAACCCAGGGACTCACGGGAAGATATCACAACACAACTCTAAACACAAAAACGGAGGTCCACAATATTAAGACCAGGGATCCGAAGATCGAATACATAAGTCAGTCATACAAATAATTCGGGGTACAGACATAGTTAGACAATTTTGCCTTAAAAGGCTAGCACAAACAGCGACACTAGATCGAAGGCGTTGGCCTCCTGCCTGGGAGCCTCCGATCCTACTCCTGGTCAGCTGGCTCGATCAGTAGTACGTGCCCTCGGACCCGCCTGGTATTAGGCTCCGGTGGTGGCGTCTGCTCCTGGACTCCATCATCTGGTGTATCATCAAGGTGTGGTATATGGGGGAAAAGAGAAATAAGCAACCGTGATACTCATCCGAAGTACTCACAAGCAAGGATCTATACTACATATGCAACATTATCAATGGAGAAAAGGCTGTATATGTGGACTGGGCTGCAGAAATGCCAGAATAGAGAGAAGCCTAGTCCTATCGAAGACTAGCATCTTCAAACATCTTCTCAAAGCCATCATCTTGCAGAGTAGAAGAGAGTAGAATAGCATTTTATTTAGCAAACATGTTGAAGTACAGCTCAAAGATCCTTCCTCGACTCCCAGCGAGAAAGTAATCCCGAAGCTTCAATTAAGTAACAAGTATCCAGTTTAAGTAGTAGATCGGGATACAACAACTGAGCTCCTTTACCGTAGGACCAGCTATCGATAGAAGATTCATCCCTGCAGGGGTGCACTACTGTTACCCAACACCTCGATCAACTCTGGCCGGACATCCTTGCTGGTAATGCCCGCCTCAGAAGATCAACACGAAGCAGCGCTCTACCTAGGCTCAGCAGAGAGGTCAGCACGCCGACTAACCTATGCACCCGGGGTCTCGGGCCATCGCCCTGGCACCCTGCGCGTTGCGTGCTGGCGGGGTGCAGGCGCGACACTGAACTCGCCAGTGAAGTATCCAGCCCAATCCCGACGATCAGCCCGGGTGAATCGTGACGTCTGATAAGCTTTCGGAGAACACGTACATCGCAGAGGGCCCCATAACCATATCCTCCCGCGTGGTGGTAGTGCGTATAGGGCACGTCGACCCCACTCAGATCACCACCCAAATCCATAGGCTCAATTAGTATCAAGCGGAGACAATCAGAGTCTCTATGCTCCGCCACAATGTCACACTCGAGTGGCCCTTCCGGCACACCCGAAATCATAGATCCCCAGCGGGTACCCCACCAGGTGGACCCGCCTGTGACAAGGTCAAGTAACCGTGTGGTCTAATCATCAGGTGAACTTATGAGGTATCACCCTCGAGGTTCACACTGAGGGGTTGCCCGACAGAGTCGTATCGGACATGGAGAAGGAGGAATCACCCTCGATGACCACGACTGTACAGCTATGCGGCAGAGTATTCATCAGGAGTGCGTTACGAGGTATCACACCCTCGGCACTCGATAGTTACTACGCAGAGTCGACAACTTAGGGGGTGTGAAGTGAGGTGTCGGTCTCTGGTCGACGATCACGTTGATCGAGTCGTCGATATCAAGCAGGGGCAACAAGGGTAAGGTGGTGGGGTCACTGATGGTTCATCACCAACCTATACTAACAGTTTATCATAGGCAGGTAAGGTAGCAAGAACAGGTTACAACGCAGGCTATGCATCAGAATAGGAGCATACATTAACAGTAGCGAATCTAATGCAAGCCGGGAATAGATGGGCGATATCTGAATGCTCAAGGGGGGGGGCTTGCGGTTGCTCTGGCAAGAGAGGGAGGTCGTCAACGGGCTGCTCTTCGGTAGAGTAGTCGTAACCTGGTGCAGCGTCATCGTCTCGCGTCTTATCGGAGAGAAGGAGGGGAGAGAACAATAAATTTCACGGCAATAATGCAAACATATTGTATGACATGCCTAAATGATATGCGGGGTGTTCTACTGCCTAACTAAATGATTATTTAATTAGGAATTTATTTGATTTATTTAATTAAAGTTGGACACTATTCATTTATCGAAATCGGTCTAATTGATTCAACGTTCTTATATTGCGGACGTCTGACGGGAATACAGAGGGCGTATCCGGGTTCGTATCGTCGTTCTGAGCAAGTTTCATGTATAAAATATTTTCATCGGTTACGGTTTATTTAATATGATTTTTTAAAGTTTTTATTAATTTCTGAAATTTAATTAATTATTTAATTCAACATTATCCGAAACAGTGATTGATGACGTCAGCATGACATCATGCTGACGTCAGCAGCCACCTGACAGGGTGGGTCCCACCTGTCATAGCTGTTAGGTTAATTAGGTTTAATTAACTAAACTAATTAATTAATTAAATTAGTCTGATTAGGGTTATTAACCTAACTAATTAACTAATTAATATTTTATTTATTTTTATTTTTATTTTCTTAAATCATTTCTGGGCCGTGGGCCCGTTCGGTCAGTGGCTCAGGGGCAATAGGCCCCACCTGTCTGTGGCCCGAATGGCCACACGGGCGCGGGCGGGCCGCGCGCGCGCGCACTGGCCGAGCCAGGGGCGGTGGCCGCGGGGGTGGTGGCGAGGGCCAGAGCCAGCGGGGCGCGCCGGCCGTGGGCCGGTGGAGAGGCGGCCGCGGGGAGGAGCGCTGGGGGCCGGCGCCGGCGGCGGCGTGAGGCGGGCGGTGCGCGGCGAGGGGCGGCGCGGTGAGCGTGGATGCGGGCGGCCGCTGGCGCGTGCACGGGCAGGGAGGGGGACCTGGGCCTCACCGAGATTTGCAGGGAGGGGCAGCGGGGCTCGAGCTCGTGGAGGAGGGTCGGCGACGGGGTCGAGGCGGGGCGTCGGCGTCGAGCGCGAGGAGGGGCTCGGGTGGAGGCCGGAGACGACGGGTCGACGGGGAGGCCGGCGTCGGTGGAGTCCGGCGAGGCGGCGAGGTCCAAGGGCGACGGCGGTCCCGCGACGGCGTCGGAGACGAGGCGAGACGGGGCGCGGTCGGCGGCGTCGGGGCGAGCGCCCTGGGCTCGGGCCCGAGCGAGGCACGTCGGGACGAGGTCGTCGCGGGGAGGGAGAGGCGGTGCCGGACGGCGGGGCGGACGTACGGGGGATCCCGATCCAGATGGGGGGGAAGGAGAAAGCGAGGGGGGGGATCGGCTAGGGTTCGGCCGCTGGGGGGGTAGGTATAGGCCAGGGGGCGCAGGTGGGCCGGCCGGCTGGGCTTCGGCCCAGTTGGGCCGTGGGGGGGGGGGGTTGCTCTCTTTTTTCTTCTTCTTCTCTGTTTTCTATTTCTTTTCCTTTTTCTTTTCTTTATTTATTCCCTTTTCTCTGCTAGTAAATAGCTAGGCCTCAAAATGGTTTTTGTAAAACAGAGACCTAGTTCATAAATACCAGTGCATTATTCCTTACACCTAAAATTAGTTTGGACAAAATATAATTCCATATTTATTTCAGATTTAATAAATGGTTATTAAATATTATCTTTATCCACTTGTTGAGGTTGTTCGAGTCACTTATCCAATTCCAATGATGTTGGTTTCATTTTATAATAGCCTCTGGAATATTTGTTATTTATCTACATTTTAGTTTCATGTTGGACAACTTTCATATTCCACTTTCGTTTAAATTTGAATTTGACTTAGGAGCTGAAATGCAAATGATGCTAATGATGATTAGGCACTGTTGATCATGCTAACATGTCATTATCAAAAGTGATTACTGTTGCTAACCACCGGGGGTGTTACAATTCTCCTCATCTATTAAGAATTCTCGTCCCGAGAATTAAGAGGAAGACTGAAAGAAGAGGGGTTTCTTCGCGAAGACGATCCTCGCGTTCCCAAGTGGCTTCATCTTCAGAATGATTGGACACTGAACCTTGAGGAACTTGATTGACTTTTGACGTGTTCGAACGCTCAGCTTGATCAAGAATACGGATGGGATGTTCTGGATAAGACAGATCTTCCCGTAATTCAAGCACTTCATGATCCACAGCTCGAATAGGATCCTTGAAGCAACGGCGGAGTTGGGATACATGAAAGACATCATGTACTTGTGAAAGATTAGGCGGCAACTGCAATTGATATGCCACTCTCTCTCGACGGCAAGAATACGGAACGGGCCAATGTAGCGTGGAGCTAACTTGCCTTTGATTCCGAACCGATAGTGCCTTTCAATGGATGACACGAAGGTAAGCTTTGTTCGCCAGGTTGATAGACCTTCCTGGTGCTTACGTCATAGTTGCTCTTCTGACGAGACTGAGCAGATTTCAAATGTTCACGAACAATGCGGACTTGTTCTTCAGCTTGCCGAATAATTCCGGTCCGACGAGTGAGCGTTCCCCAGTTTCTGACCAATTCAGAGGGGTTCGACACTTACGTCCGTATAGAACTTCAAACGGTGCCATCTTCAGACTAGCTTGATAGCTATTGTTTGTAAGAGAATTCGGCATACGGGAGAGATTCCTCCCATTTCTTTACCAAAGAGATGACGCAAGCTCGAAGCATATCTTCGAGCACTTGATTAACTCGTTCCACTTGACCCTGTGACTGAGGTGGAAAAGCGGTGCTGAAAGACAGATGAGTTCCCATAGCTTCTTGGAAACTATTCCAGAATCTGGAGGTGAAGAGGCTGCCACGACAGAACTGATCTCCAACGGAACACCGTGGGATGACACAATTCGGAAACATACAAGTCTTGCTAACTGGCTAGCAGTGATTGTCTCTTAACTGCAAAGTGGGCAACCTTAAATCGGTCAATGACACAAATATAGCATCATTACCCTTCTGGGATTTGGGAAAACCAGTAATGAAATCCATTTGGACCTTGTCCCATTTCCATCAGGAATTTCCAGGGTTGCGAGTTCCAGCAGGCCTTTGATGTTCTACTTTAATGCGGCGCAAACGTCACACTCAGAAACATGACGAGCAATGTCTCGCTTCATATTAGGCCACCAGTATCTCTGACAATGTCACGGTACATCTTTGTGCTACCAGGATGAATAGACAAGGAGTGTCATGAGCTTCCTTCTAACGTTTCCCTTCATTCTTGAACTTGGGTACGAAGAGACGTGTTGGAAAAATAGGATCCCATCTGCCATCAAGATGGAATTCCGACGGCTTTCCTTTCTCGAGGTATCGCTTTGATCTTTTCAACTTCAGTGTCATACCTTGCATAACCTTAAGCCGTGTTCTAAATCTGGTCGACGACCAGGGTATTGGATAACCCTGTGGAAACATATGGAGGTTCAATTTGCAAAGCTCTTCATGGAGAAGAGGTTGTGTTTCTTGAACCATAAGATGTTTGCTATAGGCTTGCGACTCAAAGCATCGGCCATTACATTAGCCTTGCCGGGGGTATATGAATATTCATATCATAATCGGCAATTGTTTCGAGCCATCTTTGTTGACGAAGGTTCAGATCTGGTTGAGTATATAAATACTTCAAGCTTTGGTGATCCGTGTATATCTCGCAACGGTTACCGAGAAGTAATGTCGCCATAGCTTCAACCATAGATAACCGCAGAAATTCAAGATCATGCACGGATAATTTTCTTCATGAGGACGCAATTGTGGCGGAGGCATAAGCAATCACTTTTGCGCTCTTGCTTAGGACACACACTACCTATCCTTGACGAGAGCATCACCAGTATATCACGAAATCCTTTTGGGAATCCGGGGGTGCTAATACTGGGGCAGATGTCAATTTATCTTTTAGTGTCTGAAAGCTTTCTTGACATTTTTCTGTCCACCAAATTTACACCTTTGTGAAAGCAGATATGTCAATGGTTTTGCAATCTTGGAAAAGTTCTCACGAATCGACGGCAATAACTAGCAAGTCCGAGAAAACTTCTGACTTGCTTAACATTCTTTGGGGGAGTCCAGTCGAGAATAGCCTGAACTCGTTCGGGTTGTAACAGCAATCCATCCTTGGAAATCACATGTCCAAGGTAAGTTACTTCAGGAAGCCAATTCGCATTTGGAATACTTGGATACAACTGGTGTTCTCGAGCCTTTCTAAAACAAGGCAAGATGTTCAGCAGTTTCCTCTTTATCTTAGAATAGACAAGAATATCATCTAGATTACCACGACGAATTCGTCGAGGTAATCCATAATATATAATATCATGCAGAGCGAGATGTAGAATACTGGGGCATTCGTTGCCAAATGACATGACGGTGTATTCATAGGAGCCATAACGAGTACGAATGCAGTCTTGGGAAGTCCTCTTCACGGACACGGATCGGGTGATAACACCTCAAGTCGAGTTTAGAGACACCGATGATCCAAGTTGATCATAAAGATCATTGATACGGGCAGTGGGTATTTATTCTGGTGTGGCTTGGTTAATGGGCCGGTAATCCCTGAACCAATTGGTTAGTTCCATCCTTCTTCTTAACGAAGTGAAGGGGCTCCCCAAGCAGAGGAACTGGGGCGATGAAACCACTCTTAAGTGACTTGTCGATTTCTCTCTTCCTAAGCTCAGAAGTGATGCGGAGGCATCTTATAAGGTCGCTTGGCAATAGGAACGTGTGCCGGCTTCAAGTCAATGACAAACTCGACAGCTCTAGCCGGGGGTATGCTGGAAGTTCTTCTGGAAAGACGTCTGGAAAATCTCGAACAGCAGGAACGTTCTCAGATCCCTTCCAGAGTGAGCGTTCAAACGATTCATAAACATATATCTCAGCTTCAGCTCTCGAGTATTCGGGCAGTGTAGTTCACTATCTCATCGGAGGGGTGAGAAGTTGGATAACTTTGTGGCAACAATTCGAATCGAAGCAATGTGAGCTTTTCACTATACTGACTATGCGCGTTACATGGGTCTTGTGGAGACTTCAGATAATAGGTAAGCAGAATTCAAATTCCTCGTTTTCAAACAGGGACATTATTGGCCATCATGTGTGGTTATTGACAGTTGCCTACCAGCGGGTATGGACACAAATTGGCAGGTTCATCTTTTCGAATGCAATGTCATGAGAAATTGCAAATGCTTCAGACATTTGAATGCGATGCTCCTGAATCAAAATAATACAGACAGGTACTGAGTCAACAAGAAAGGGTACCCATCACGTAGCAGGTTGATCCTGGACTTCTTCAATGTCAATGTTTGTAAGCCTGACCACGACCACACGTGAGCAGACCCGTATTATAGTTGCGGTCTGTGTTGTTGCCACGGCCATATCCACGGCCAGCACGAGAGAAACTAACGATTCGAGATCTGGCGGCAGCTTAAGCCTGGTGGCCTGGTTTGCGGCACTTGAAACACAAACATCTTCAGGACGAAGAGGGGCATTGTTCTGAAATGCTTGAGCCTGACGGCCTCGGTGGTGGAGGAGGCAGCGTGGTGCAGACATTGTTCTTTGGCGCAGAGGTATTGGGACGGAGGCGTTGTGGGAATCCAAACTCTACGCTGCGTGCTGAGCCCGAAGATGAGCCAGCATCACGATAGCGCTTCTGCGAGTCCTTGTGTTCCATCTGAGCGGATCTCAACAAAATACCTTGTTTCACTAGAGTTGAGAATTCATTGTGTCTTGAGCACTAGTGCAAGCTTGAGGTCAGGGTGTAGTCCATTACGGAACTTCTCCTGTCTGCGAGCATCTGTGGCGATTTCTTCTTCAGCATAGCGGGATGATCAAGAAATTCCCGCTGATAAGCTTCGAACGGTTTTATTGCCCTGGGGTGAGGTTACGGAACTGGGTCTTCATGCGTTCCATAATTGCTTGAGGGATGTAACGTGTACGGAAAGCACCTGGAACTCATACCAGGTATGACTGTTCCAACAGGCAGAGTACGCTTGTGTGTGTCCCACCATTGAGCACGGGGCCCTTTAATAGAAAAGGGCCGCGAAGGGTG
>CM022299.1:370695891-370769228 GCA_011799875.1 Thinopyrum elongatum | reverse complement strand
GCGAAGGTGACAAAGTTGGCGGGGGCGACATTAGCAGACTCCATCTCATGAGTGATGTCGCGGAGCCAGTCATCGGCATCCAGGGGCTTGTCAGAGTTGCGAAACTGCGTTGGGTTGAGTCGCGTAAACTCTGTCAAAGTTATTGAAGCTGGGTTCTGGTTCTGGTTGTTCTGATGCGGAAACTGAGCCATGATTCCAACCATGAACTGGCGGTTAAGCTCAAACTGTTGCATCATAGCCGCCATATAGTCTGGCGGTGGTGGACGTTCAGGGGCACGACCACGACCACGACCACCTGGTCTAACCATCCTGCTAAGTATCAACAGGGGGTAGTTTAGTAAAAGCAATTGCGAGTGTTTAGCGACAAGTATGATGTAACACGACAATACTTTAAGCAGTGTAATAGATACATAACAGTAGTCGATTAAGACATACAGATCCATACACAAAGTCGGGTACATGCGGACAGCATAACAGCGCAAATTAACAGCTAGACATACTAGGCGGCGCGCAGGCACGTGGTAAGGAAGTACACAACGAGACATAGCAAAGGCTACATCAACGTCGGAGAAAACCACTGTAACGGGGTAACTGCGAGTGCGGACGACGAATATTCGTCGCGGAAGGATCCTGTGCTCCATGTGCACTCTGATGCAGAACCCGGTCTCGAACTGTAAGAAGAGGTCCACGGGCAGGTGTGTGACCTCCAACAGCAGGCCAGTCAATACCTGCATACATCTGAGTCCTGCGCGGGTAAAGGATGTGCTCCGGATGTATCCCTGCACGAACAGCGGGCATCAACTGCGTCATAGCATCGTAGAGACGTGCTCGAGTGGCAACCAACTCGACGGCAAGAGCCCGAACAGTGCGATCCAGAGCCTGAGTGCACTGAATCAGAACGCGGTGGTCATATCGGCGAGGCTCGTACGGGGCACAGATAGCTGTGTAGTATCCGGTAGCATCTCCAGCAGGGGCATACGGAATGTATCGGAACTCAGAGTCATCCAAGATATCACTGAACTGTCCTCGAAGACGTGCGACAGCAGAGTAGGCGGCATCATGGACTGCCATCTCAATCATCACGCCTAATCCGTGAAAAAGGTGTAACTCGGTGTCTGAGTTGTTCTGCTGATCATAAATCCGAAGTTCAGCATAGTACTGTTCCTAATTAAACTCGCGGTAATCCTCGTAAACCATGTACTCAGGGTACCAGCGGTAGCCAAGTCTGGTCATGAGAGCGATCAGGACAGCTGGAAACCCAGGGGTATTACGAGCCCAACTGCGAAGCACAAGCTGTGTCGTAGGACGCGGTGGAAACAAACGGTCCATCTGAAACAGAGGAAATTCAGATTTGTCAAATGACAATGAGAAGTTTAACTCAACTCGGAGAGAAAGGTTAAACAAAACAATGGAAAGGAAAATGATTATCAGACTAATCAGATCAATGACAGGGAAATCGTACAGATATCCAGCTCTCCGGGTAGACGGGATTTACGAGATCCTAAGTGTCGGCGTTAGTAAAATTTATTTAACCCGAATAGAAGAGATATTAGAGTCCCAGAGTATAGACGAGGAATAAAAGATCCTAATACCACCCAGTTGGCGACGTGGGCCCGTAAGCCACACTGCCAAGTTAGTAAATTAGTTTTTCGGTTTCTAGACTCAACTTCGGCCAAAGAATTGGAAGGGGGCTTCCTACAGGCAGTCGGCTCTGATACCAACTTGTGACGCCCCCGGTTCAATCGTACACTAATCATACACGCAAACGTGTACGATCAAGCCCAGGGACTCACGGGAAGATATCACAACACAACTCTAAACACAAAAAAACGGAGGTCCACAATATTAAAGACCAGGGATCCGAAGATCCGAATACATAAGTCAGTCATACAAATAATATCTGGGTACAGACATAGTTAGACAAATTTTGCCTTAAGAAGGCTAGCACAAACAGCGACACTAGATCGAAAGGCATTGGCCTCCTGCCTGGGAGCCTCCGATCCTACTCCTGGTCAGCTGGCTCGATCCAGTAGTACGTGCCCTCTGGACCCGCCTGGTAGTAGGCTCCGGTGGTGGCGTCTGGCTCCTGGACTCCATCATCTGGTGTATCATCAAGGTGGGGTATATGGGGGAAAAGAGAAAATAAAGCAACCGTGAGTACTCATACGAAGTACTCAGCAAGCAAGGATCTATACTACATATGCAACATTATCAATGGAGAAAAGGCTGTATATGTGGACTGGGCTGCAGAAATGCCAGAATAGAGAGAAAGGCCTAGTCCTATCGAAGACTAGCATCTTCAAACATCTTCTCAAAGCCATCATCTTGCAGCAGTAGAAGAGAGTAGAATAGCATTTTATTTAGCAAACATGTTGAAGTACAGCTCAAAGATCCTTCCTCGACTCCCAGCGAGAAAGTAATCCCGAAGCTTCAATTAAGTACCAAGTATCCAGTTTAAGTAGTAGATCGGGATACACAAACTGAGCGTCCTTTACCGTAGGACCGGCTATCGATAGAAGATTCATCCCTGCAGGGGTGCACTACTGTTACCCAACATGCTCGATCAACTCTGGCCGGACATACTTGCTGGGTAATGCCCGTCCTCGGAAGATCAACACGAAGCAGCGCTCTACCTAGGCTCAGCAGAGAGGTCAGCACGCCGGACTAACCTATGCACCCAGGGGTCTCGGGCCATCGCCCTGGGCACCCTGCGCGTTGCGTGGCTGGCCGGGGTGCAGGCGCGACACTGAACTCGCCAGTGAAGTATCCAGCCCAATCCCGACGATCAGCCCGCATGGTGAATCGTGACGTCTGATAAGCTTTCGGAGAAACGTACATCGCAGAGGGCCCCATAACCATAATCCCGCGTGGTGGTAGTGCGTATAGGGCACGTCGACCCACTCAGATCACACACCCAAATCCAATAGGCTCAATTAGTATCAAGCGGAGACAATCAGAGTCTCTGATGCTCCGCCACAATGTCACACTCGAGTGCCCTTCCGCCACACCCGAAATCATAGATCCCCAGCGGGTACCCACCAGGGTGGACCCGCCTGTGACAAAGGTCAAGTAACCGTGTGGTCATAATCATCAGGGTGAACGTATGAGGTATCACCCTCGAGGTTCACACTGAGGGGTTGCACGACAGAGTCGTATCGGACATGGAGAAGGAGGAATCACCCTCGATGACCACGACCGTACAGCTATGCTGCAGAGTATTCATCAGGAGTGCGTTACGAGGTATCACCCTCGGCACTCGATAGTTACTACGCAGAGTCGTACAACTTAGGGGGTGTGAAGTGAGGTGTCGGTCTCTGGTCGACGATCACGTTGATCGAGTCGTCGATGATCAAGCAGGGGCAACAAGGGTAAGGTGGTGGGGTCACTGATGGTTCATCACCAACCTATACTAAACAGTTTATCATAGGCAGGTAAGGTAGCAATGAACAGGTTACAACAGCAGGCTATGCATCAGAATAGGAGCATACATTAACAGTAGCGAAATCTAATGCAAGCCGGTGAATAGAATGGGCGATATCTGGAATGCTCAAGGGGGGGGCTTGCCTGGTTGCTCTGGCAAGAGAGGGAGGTCGTCAACGGGCTGCTCGTCGGTAGAGTAGTCGTAACCTGGTGCAGCGTCGTCGGTCTCAGCGTCTATCGAGAGAGAAGGAGGGGGAGAGAAACAATAAATTTCACGGCAATAATGCAAACAATATGTATGACATGCCTAAATGATATGCCGGGGTGTTCTACTGCCTAACTAAACGATTTAGTTAATTTAGGAATTTATTTGGATTTATTTCATTAAAGTTGGACACTATTCATTTATCGAAATCGGTCTAATTGTTCAACGTTCTTATAGTTGCGGACGTCTGACGGGAATACAGAGGGCGTATCCGGGTTCGTATCGTCGTTCTGAGCAAGTTTCATGTATAAAATATTTTCATCGGAGTTACGGTTTATTTAATATGATTTTTTAAAGTTTTTATTAATTTCTGAAATTTAATTAATTATTTAATTCAACATTATCCGAAACAGTGATTGATGACGTCAGCATGACATCATGCTGACGTCAGCAGCCACCTGACAGGGTGGGTCCCACCTGTCATAGGCTGTTAGGTTAATTAGGTTTAATTAACTAATTAACAATTAACTAAACTAATTAATTAATTAAATTAGTCTGATTAGGGTTAATTAACCTAACTAATTAACTAATTAATTATTTTAATTATTTTTATTTTTATTTTCTTAAAATCGTTTCTGGGCCGTGGGCCCGTTCGGTCAGTGGCTCAGGGGCAATAGGCCCCACCTGTCTGTGGCCCGAATGGCCACACGGGCGCGGGCGGGCACGCGGGCGCGGCCAGGCACGCGTGGGCGCGCGCGCACGCACTGGCCGAGGCCAGGGTGCGGTGGCCGGCCGGGGGTGGTGGCGAGGGCCAGAGGCCGGAGCGGGGCGCGCCGGCCGTGGCCGGTGGAGAGGCGGCCGCGGGGAGGAGCGCTGGGGGCCGGCGCCGGCGTGCGGTGAGCGTGGATGCGGGGCGGCGCGCGTGCGCGTGCACGGGGCAGGGGAGGGGGAGGCCTGGGGCCTCACCGAGATTTGCAGGGACGGGGCAGCGGGCTCGAGCTCGTGGAGGAGGGTCGGCGACGGGGTCGAGGCGGGGCGTCGGCGTCGAGCGCGAGGAGGGGCTCGGGGTGGAGGCCGGAGACGACGGGTCGACGGGGAGGCCGGCGTCGGTGGAGTCCGGCGAGGCGGCGAGGTCCAAGGGCGACGGCGGTCCGCGACGGCGTCGGAGACGAGGCGGAGACGGGGCGCGGTCGGGCGCGTCGGGGCGAGCGCGCTGGGCTCGGGCCCGAGCGAGGGCACGTCGGGGACGAGGTCGTCGGCGGGGGAGGGAGAGGCGGTGCCGGACGGCGGGGCGGACGGGATCGGGGGATCCCGATCCAGATGGGGGGGAAGGAGAAGAGAGGGGGGGGGATCGGCTAGGGTTCGGCCGGCTGGGGGGGGGTAGGTATAGGCCAGGGGGGCGCAGGTGGGCGGCCGGCTGGGCTTCGGCCCAGTTGGGCCGTGGGGGGGGGGGGTTGCTTCCTTTTTTCTCTTCTCTGTTTTCTATTTCTTTTCCTTTTTCTTTTCTTATTTCTTCCCTTTACTCTGCTAGTAAATAGCTAGGCCTCAAAATGGTTTTTGTAAAACATGAGACCTAGTTCATAAATACCAGTGCATTATTCCTTAACACCTAAAATTAGTTTGGACAAAATATAATTCCATATTTATTTCAGATTTAATAAATGGTTATTAAATATTATCTTTATCCACTGTTTGAGGTTGTTCGAGTCACTTATCCAATTCCAATGATGTTGGTTTCAATTTTATAATAGCCTCTGGAATATTTGTTATTTATCTGACATTTTAGTTTCTATGTTGGACAACTTTCATATTCCACTTTCGTTTAAATTTGAATTTGACTTAGGAGCTGAAATGCAATATGATGCTAATGATGATTATGCACTGTTGATCATGCTAACATGTCATTATCAAAAGTGATTACTGTTGCTAACCACCGGGGGTGTTACAGGATATTGCCATAATTATTTGATCTTCTATCAATTACCCAACAGTAATTTGTTTACCCACCGTATGCTATTTTCTCGAGAGAAGCCACTAGTGAAATCTACGACCCCCGGGTATATCTTTTATCATATTGTTTTCCGATCTATTTTTATTCGCTTTTGTTTTCAGATATATTATTCCAAAAATCCAAAACTACCTTACTGCACTTTTTCTTTATTTATTTTATTTCAGGTTTTACTCAGATCTATTTATCCAAAATCATACAAACCAATCTATCTTTTTCCCGAGGAGGGATTGACAACCCCTCTTATGCGTCGGGTTGCAAGTTTTTGTTCTTTGTGTGCAGGTACCGTTTACATAGCGTGTGGAAGGGCATGTAGCCCCTAAGTGTGGTTTTGGTAATTAATGACAATCTCTATGGACTAATGTTTTCGCTGAGATATATTTGAAGGTATAGTCCATAGAAGGTGCATAAAGGATATTAGAAGGAATCAAACATGAAGTCCATATATATGAAGATATATTTGCTCTAAGCTTTGGTATTCATAGACAATTCCTATGGAGCATCAAGTGCATTGAATCCTATATGAAGAAATGTTCCATAGTGATGCATGAAGCATGTTGGATTTATGTGGGAAGAATGCCATCAAAACATTCAAAGAAGTCCTCATGGTATCCCTCTCTGGATACCCCGTGCACACGGGGTTGAGTGTCAACTCTTTGGATACCCCGTGCGCACGGGGTCCCTGACCCCCGTGCACACGGGGCCTAGGTTTTGGCACTCGAGGACCCATATCCAGTGAGGTTTCAAATTGGTCTTTGGGGATTTATGTTGAAGCCATCAAGATTGATTTTAATGTCTAACCAAATATATTCAAGGTGGAGTTCGTTAGAGGATCTCAAAGATTGACATATGTGGGCTTTTAAGGATCAAGAGCTTGAGAGTATAAACAAATAGAAGATTTCAAGTTATGGTTTCAAGACAAGATCATGGTGAGCTCATGTGTTGGGTTTCGGTTGATCAAGTCTTGAAGCAAGCAACTAGAGTGAAGAGTTCTTTATGCCTCTCAAGAGATTATGATGGAGTTTTTCTAGAAGAGTAAATGATGACCAATGTCATATTCATAGTGAAACTTGATATGGTCATGGAAGAGTCTTTGGTGATGTATTCTTGAAGCGATGAAGGGAAATGAAGATTTCATTATGGCTTTCAAGAAACCAATATAGAGCTTGAAGTAAAGATGTTGGTAGACCAAGATGAAGCTCGAAGATTATCTAGATGGTCAACTCACAAAGTGCAATCTTTGTACCAGGTGGGATCAAGTGATCTAGTGGTATGGTAAGTAACTGTGAATTGTGCTTTGTTACCTAACCCTTGCTATGTGTTTTCTATGTCTATGTGGGTTAGGTGTTTCTCATGGGCTTTCATCAAAAGGAAAGATTTCAAGTAGCCTATGTATGGTTGACATCAAGTGGTGATGGTCATCGGGTTCGAGGAGCCCAAGTTCAATAAGAAGCCAGAGGTTATATGCTTTCAAGCTTCTGGTCCACATCATGATAGTGTGCAAGTTAAGATGGGCTTAAGTTAAGGCTTCCCTCATTGCAATATGAGGAAGAATTTCGAGTATCTTCACCAAGTGATTGTGGACAAGAAAAGAATTCCAACTTGAGGCAAGCATTAAAGTCATCATCAAGCTCAAGTGGAATGTGCAAGGCAAAGGTATAACTTAGCTAGGTTTTCCTAGTTTTTCCGGTCTCATGGTGCTTGGAGGGAGACCGGATTATAGGTTTGATAGCCGTACTATCAAGAGGGACTTTCAGGCAAGTTGCTTGATCACATCGCATGTAGAGAGCTCAAACCTTTGCATAATTTGCATCTTTCTTTATTGTTGGTCTTGGGTGGTTCTCTATGTGAGGACCTTGGGATTTTCCATAGCTTCAAAACGAGCCCAAGATCATCGAATTCGGAGTCCGTATGCCAAAGTTATCACTGTTTTAGTGGGCAGCTGCAGGCTGTTCTTGGTACCCCGTGGACACGGGGTTTTTGACCCCCATGGGCATGGGGCCCCGTGCGCACGGGCCTGTACCGTGGGCACGGGGTGTCCAGGAACTGCCCGTTGAGCCCCAACGGCTAGTTTTGGGTTTTGGCTATTTAAGGGCTCCTTCGTCCCACCGGTTGGGGGGCTGTTCATTCACATTCTAAACATCATTTTGAGCCTCTTACCACCTCCCCCAAACCCCTATCTCCCCTCTAAGTGAAGGGGAATTTGTGGATGGATCTTGGAGTCATTTGTTGTTCTCCTCCATTGCATCCCCTCTCTTCAATCTCCCACTTTCTTGAGTTGCATCTTGTGAGATTGAGAGTGAGTTGAGCATTTGTTGCTTGACCTTGCATTGCATTTGTTGCATTGGTTTGAGCTCCCCACATTGATCAGTTCGAGTGAGAGCCCGTGAGTTTGTTACTCTTGGAGGCTTCCGCCTCCTAGACGGTTTGGTGATACATTGAGAAGATTGTGAAGAGGCCTATGTGGCCAAGGTTCCCCCGGAAGCTTCCTTTTGTGGTGTGCTCCGGGGAAGGGTGTTGAAGTGGCCTAGGTGATCAAGTTCCTCTGGAAGCTTCCGTGTTTGTGGTGTGCTCCGGAGAAGATTGTAAAGGTGTGGTGGTCGCCTTCAAGACCAACCCCGAGTGAATCGAGGCTCATCCGTTGGGGGTGACTCGAAAGGGAGAATACGGTGAGTCACTTGGTGACGCCCCAAAGCTTTGGCTTCGGCACCGCTCCAACGGAGATTAGCACTCTCACGAGTGTGAATTTCGGGATAAATCCGCGTCCCCGACTCACTTGTGGTTATCTCATACCCACACCCTTTACTTTCCGCAATTCATACTTGCTCATATTGATATATCTTGTGCTAGTTGAATTGCTTAGTTGTTCCTACAATTCCATCTCTTGTGATATAGTTTGTGCTTGCTAGTTCCCTTAAGTGCCTATCTTGCTTAGCATAGGTTGTTGGTGCACTTAGTTGAGCCTAGCATATTTAGGATTTGTGCTTGAAAAGTATCCGTTAGTTTAATTCCGCATTAGGATAAAGCCAATTCCGTAAAAGTTTTAAAATGCCTATTCACCTCCCCCCCCCCCTCTAGTCGTCATCTAGTTCCTTTCAGCTTGGCCTGGCCACGTCACTGATCGCAAACAACCATTCTAAAATGTTGATAGTGCAGAAAGCGTCCAACTAAGTCACTGATGTTAGTTGAATTTAGTATGGCATGAAAAATTGATATCACTAAATATTGTTGTTATGACTGGATCTTATGACTGAAAAGGAATTGTAGTTACTACTTGTACATGTGTAGAAAGAGATGTAATGGAAAATGTTTTGTTTGCTTGAATGTTATGACCAAATGAGTGTTCCAGTAAGCTTTGTGCAAGTGCAGAATTGGACAGAAGTACATATGTATAATTCTGAACTGAATTGAATGTCAATTGTTGCTCCAAACTGAACTGAAGTAAATCGCACCAAAAGCTGAACTTGAACTAAAATAGATGACAACTATTCCTGGCACCCAGAACTGAACATGAACTGAACTAAATGGCCACTATGGCCCATAATTGAACTAATGGAACCCAGAACAAAACTAAATGGTAACTATTGCCCATAACTGAACTGAATGCCGAAATTGTCTAGATTTGTAAATGACTGATAGACTAATAAGAAAACTTGCCTACCTTATTATATACAATCGTACTCGGCGCCAAGCAATTAATTTTTATGTTTAGAAAATATGAAGAGACATGAGCGAAACATAGTTCTTAAATATGACGTGTGTATTATATATCCCTGATTCCCTGAAGAAGAGTAAATAATTTTGTGTGCAATATCATATATTTTTAAAAGTAGACTAATCTTCCACAAACTTAGATAGGTACCAAAAATGTCAGTACTATCATATTAACTCACCGGTGTTATTAATCCCAAAAATCTGGGCGTGTACTTGTCGAGAAATCACCTAAGAGATTATTACAGGGGTACTGAAATCTTGTGTCCTACAGAAAAACTAAGGAAATATTACAAAATATTATCATATATGATAATATAAATAATATTAAAGAGTAATTAGGCACGGAGATGCTAAAACTAGAATGACTAACCATGATTCGATTGATTCTAAAGTAATTTGGACTATGGAACTGATATGTACTCTGCCAGCTTGAAGTACAAACACAACGCGCTACGCATAGATTGAGAGAACCAGACCACTTACATCAAAATGATACGCAAAGGTTGAAAGACAGAATAACTTACAAGGCCTGCCTTTCAGAAAAAAAAAACAAATCATGAAACACATATCCGCCAAGCTCCCAAAGCATCATAGGAATTTAACATTCATGGCATGATGGAAAATTGGGTACGTGAGTTCCCCAGATTTGGAATAGGATGTGTGGATGGAGTTGGGGTGAAGTACACCTGGGCATCCAGGCCATATGCATCCAAGCAGGTTCTTCACAGATGTATGCAACTGGATGTGTTCTACAGTCGCTGGATTTTGCGAACTTCCTGGCCATCTTATCTAGAGAAGCTCATCCGAGATTTAGGTCCATGCCACGCCACACCAAGTGGAAGATGCCGGTTGCCACCGCTGGATCAGTTGGGTGGAGTTGCGAGGGGATGCAGTCCGTCGACGGCCCTCCAACGCCAATAGCCGCACCACCAGGGCGAGGAGGCACTTACGCAGGCAGATGGATGGTGCCACGACCTCTAGCTGGCCTTGAATGACACAGGGGAGTCGAGGCGGCCTAGATCTGAAGGTAGCCGATGGGAGGTCGCGGCCGTCACATCGCGAGTGGACAGCTTTGGGCGGCAGCGGCGCGTTGAGAGAAGGATCGGTGAGGGTGTTGCTGGCAAGGCGTTCGTGGGGTGGCACCGTGACCTCTGGCGTCGAAGGAGCAGGTCGTGCGAGGGGAAATTGTTAGGAGAGGGAGGGAAGAGGACAAGACATGTGCGTGGGTTTAGCCGATCAATTTTTTGTTATAAGGGCCAATCAATTTTTTGGGAGGACATAATGGCGAGAGGGAGAGGGGCACGAGATTTATGGGGAGATCGTGGGAAATTTTTCAGGAACGGATTATCGTGGAAGAAAACGGGTATAATTGGAAGGAAATAAATGGGTGGGAGGAAGAATCAATCGAGGTGGAAAAGGAGGGTGGAAACGAACGAGTGACGTACGAAGGAGTAGAAAGAAGATTAGTAAATTGGATTTTTTTTCCTTAAAGTCCATTATTTGTTTCCTTATAATCAGTTATTTGTTTCCTAAAGCAAATTGCATTGATGAGATGGATCGGTTGATTGGGTAAGTTAGGGCAGTTAGATATGTGACTTTTTGTACGGTAGAAAAGTGTTTGTTTACAAGGAAACAGTGAAGAAAAAATAAACCGGTGGAGTGGTGGGAGGGGGGACGAAACAAACCAGTCGAAAAAACCCGGACGAAAGTGGTGGGACAAAAAAAACTATGGATAAAATCCTACCAACTGCCCCATTAGGAGTAGAGATAGGGTGTGGGAGGGCTGGGGGCGCAGCCCTATCCCCTCCTCCAAGGAGGGGAGGCGTCCAAGGGGGGAGGAGTGCCGTCTAAGCCAAGTGGATGGCCCTCCCCCTTAGGGTTTCCCTTCCCCTAGGCGCATGGGCCAAGTAGGGTCTGGTGCGCCTGGCCCAATAAGGCCAGGTCGGTCCCCTACAGCCCATGCTACTGTTTGGGCTGTGGTGGAACCCTCCGAGGACTTCCGGACCCCCCCCCCCCCAGAACCCTCTGGAACCTTCCGGTGACTTCCTGGTACAATACCAAAAAAACCGGACTTTTTTCCGAAACCCCGACAACAACTTTCCATATATAAATCTTTACCTCCAGACCATTTCGTAGCACCTCGTGATGTCCCGAATTCCATCCGGGACTTTGAAGAACCTTCGGACTTTCCACTATTAATATCTCAAAACTACTCTAGAGCTATCGAACATTAAGCGTGCGACCCTACGGGTTCGAGAATCATGTAGACATGACCGCGAATCCTCTCCGGTTAATAACCAATAATGATACCTCGATGCCCATATTGGTTCCAACATATTCCACGAAGATCTTTATCGATTGAACCATGATGTCAAGGATTCAGTTAGTCCCGTATATATATCCCTTTGCCCGGCGATATGTTACTTGTCTCAGATTCGATCGTCGGTATCTCCATACCTAGTTCAATCTCGTTACCGGAAAGTCTCTTTACTCGTTCCATAATACAAGATCCTGTGACTAAACTCATTAGTCACATGAAGCTTCTTATGATGTTGTATTACCGAGAGGGCCCAGAGATATCTCTCCGTCACACTGAGTGACAAATCCCAGTCTCGATCCATGCAACCCAACAGACACCTCCAGAGATACCTGTAGAGCACCTTTATGATCACCCAGTTATGAAGTGACATTTGATAGCACACAAAGTATTCCTACGGTGTCCGGGAGTGGCATGATCTCATGGTCTAAGGAACTGATACTTGACATGAAGAAAGTTGTAGCAAATAACGAAACGATCTGATGCTAAGCTTATGGTTGGGTTTGTCCATCACATCATTCTCCTAATGATGTGATCCCATTATCAAATGTCAACTCACGCCTATGGTTAGGAAACCTTAACCATCTTTGCTCAATGAGCTAGTCTAGTAGAGGCTTACTAGGGACATGGTGTAGTTTATGTATTCACACATGTATTTAAGTTTTCGGTCAATACAATTCTAGCATGAATAATAAACATTTATCATGAACGAGAAATATGATAATAACCAATTTATTATTGCCTCTAGGGCATATTTCCAATAGTCCCCCACTTGCACTAGAGTCAATAATCTAGTTTACCTCATAATGAATCTAACACCCATGGAGTCCTAGTGCCAATCATGTTTTGCTCGTAGAAGAGGTTTAGTCAACAGGTCTGCCACATTCAGATCCGTATGTACTTTGCAAATCTCTATGTCATATGTATATGTTGCTACAGAACTCTGCTTGGAGCTACT
The DNA here is from genome assembly GCA_011799875.1 of Thinopyrum elongatum. Lineage (NCBI taxonomy): Eukaryota > Viridiplantae > Streptophyta > Magnoliopsida > Poales > Poaceae > Thinopyrum > Thinopyrum elongatum. Next base: position 370,756,606 of record CM022299.1, on the reverse strand, counting down.
CCAAATGACTGCTCGACTATACGTATCTGGTTCGAGACTCAGAGTCATCCGGATCGGTGTCAAAGCTTGCATCGACGTAACCCTTTATGACAAACTCTTTATCACCTCCATAAACAAGAAACATTTCCTTAGTCCTCTTTAGGTACCTAAGGATAATTTTGACCAATGTCCAGTGATCTATTCCTAGATCACTCTAGTACCCCCTTGATAGACCCATGGCAAGGCACCGAACAGGTTTGGTACACATCATGACATACATCATAGAGCCTACAGTTAAGGCATAGGGGACGACCTTCATCCTTTCTCCTTCTTCTGCCCTGGTCAAAGTTTGAGTCTTACTCAACTTCACACCTTGCAACACAGGCAAGAACCCCTTCTTTGTCTGGTCCATTTTGAACTACTTCAAAATCTTGTCAAGGTATGTGCTTTGCGAAAGTTCTATCAGGCGTCTCGATCTATCTCTATAGATCTTAATGCCCGATATGTAAGCAGCTTCACCCAGGTCTTACATTGAAAAACTCTTGTTCAAATAACCTTTTATGCTTTCCAAAAATTCTATATCATTTCCAATCAATAATATGTCATCCACATACAGTATTAGAAATGCTACAGAGCTCCCACTCACTTTCTTGAAAATACAAGCTTCTCCATAAGTTTGTACAAAACCAAAAACTTTGATCACCTCATCAAAGCATATATTCCAACTCTGAGATGCTTGCACCAGTCCATAGATGGATCACTGGAGCTTGCATACCATGTCAGCTGATACGTCTCCAATGTATCTATAATTTTTTATTGTTCCATGCTATTATATTATCCATCTTGGAGATTTTATATGCATTATTATGCTATTTTATATCATTTTTTGGGACTAACCTATTAACCTAGTGCCTAGTGTTAGTTGCTGTTTTTTTCCTTGTTTTTGCCTTTACAGAAAATCAATACCAAATGGAGTCCAAATGGAATGAAACTTTTTGATGATTTTTCTTGGACCAAAAGACACCGTGGAAGCTTCTGGAGGAGGCCAGAAGGGCAATGAGATGGCCACAGGCTCAGGGGGTGCTCCCCAGGGGGGCGCGCCCTCCAAGCTTGTGGGCCTCCTGTGGCACTTCCAACCCTAATTCTTTTTCTATAAATACCCAAATATTCCCCATAGACCAGAGGGCACACCAAAAATAATTTTCCACTGCTGCAAGCTTCTGTTCTCGCGAGATCCGATCTTGGGGCCTTTTCCGGCACTCCGCCGGAGGGGGATTCGATCACGGAGGGCTTCTACATAAACCTTGATGCCCTTCCGATGATGTGTGAGTAGTTTACCATAGACCTACGGGTCCATAGCCAGTAGATATATGGCTTCTTCTCTCTCTTTGATCATCAATACAATGTTCTCCTCGATGTTCTTGGATATCTATTCCAGGTAATCTTCTTTTGCGGTGTGTTTGTTGAGATACGATGAATTGTGGGCTTATGATCAGATTATCTATGAATATTATTTGAGTCTTCTCTGAACTCTTTTATGCATGATTTATATACCTTTGTATTTCTCTCCGATCTATTGATTTGGTTTGGCCAACTAGATTGATTTTTCTTGCAGTGGGAGAGGTGATTTGTAATGGGTTCAATCTTGCGGTGCTCAATCCCAGTGACAGAAAGGGACATGACACGTATTTTTATTGTTTCCATTAAGGATAAAAAGATGGGGCTTATTTATATTGATTGGATCTATCCCTCTACATCATGTCATCTTGCTTAAGGCGTTACTCCGTTCTTGTTAACTTAATACACTAGATGCATGCTGGATAGCGGTCGATGTGTGGAGTAATAGTAGTAGATGCAGACAGGAGTCGGTCTACTTGTCATAGAAGTGATTCCTATATACATGCTCATTGCCTTGGATATTGTCATGATTATTCGCTTTTCTATCAATTGCTCAACAGTGATTTGTTTACCCACCGTATGCTTTCTTTCAAGAGAGATGCCTCTAGTGAAAACTATGGCCCCCGGGTCTATCTTTTATCATATTATTTTCAGATCTATAAAACCAAAAACCCAAAAATACCTTGCTGCAATTTATTTACTTTTATTTTATTTTGCACTTTTACTTATCTTTTATATCCATCACTATCATATCTCATCCTTGCAAGTAACCATGAAGGGATTGACAACCCCTTTATCGCGTTGGGTGCAAGTATTTGTTTGTTTGTGTAGGTGCTATCATTGGAGACTTGTGTGTTCCTCCAACTAGATTGATACATTGGTTCTTAACTGAGGGAAATACTTATCTCTACTTTGCTGCATCCCCCTTTACTCTTTAAGGGAAAACCAACGCAAGCTCAAGAAGTAGCATCAACACCCTTACGATCGACCAAACCATCCAGTTGCATCATATACAACTCTTCTTTAAGGAAACCATTAAGGAATGTTGTTTTGACATCCATCTGCCAGATTTCATAGTCGTAACATGCAGCAATTTCTCACATAATTCTAACAGACTTCAGCATCGCTACGGGTGAGAAAGTCTCATCGTAGCCAACCCCTTGAACTTGTCAAAAACCCTTTGTGACAAGTCGAGCTTTATAGACGGTGATATTACCATCAGCGTATGTCTTCTTCTTAAAGATCCATTTGTTCTCAATGGCCTGCTGTAACACCCCCAGTGGTTAACTACAGTAATCACCCTTTTGACAATGCCAAGTCAGCATGATTAACAGTGCATGATCATTATTTGCATCATATTGCATTTCAACTCCTAAGTCAAATCCAAATTAAATTAAAGTGGCAAAATTAAAAGTTGTTCGAACACATAAACTAAAATGTCAGATAAATAATAAATATTCCAGAGACACTTCTAAAATTGAAACCAACCTTATTGGAATTGGATAAGTGACTCAATCATCCTCGAACAGTGGATAAAAATAATATTTAATAACCATATATTAAATCTAAATTAAATATGAAATTATGTTTTGACCAAACTAGTTTTTGGTGTTAGGATATATTGCCCTGTATTTTATGAGCTAGGTCACTAATTTTGTAAAAGTAATTTGGAGGCCTAACTATTTACTAAACTGAGACATAATAATAATAAAAATTAGAGAAAGGACCCCCCCTCTTTTCCCCACCGGGCCTCAACCCCGCCGGCCCAGTCGGCCACCCCCACAGGCCGGCCCACCCCGTTGCCTCCTTATCCCCTCCCACTCCAGAAACCCTAATCCCCGTCACCCCACTCCCCCCCCCCACTCCCTCGATCCCCTTCTCCCCCCTCCTGTTTTGGATCGGGCGCGGCCCCGCCTCCCCGGCCCCGACGCCGCCGACGACCACGCCCCGTCGCGACGCCGCCTCCTCGTCTCCTCCCCAACGGCCGACCCCGAGCCTCGCCGCCCCCCTCGTTCCCCTGCAGCGCACGTGAGCGCCCACCTCCTCTCCCCTTCTCTCTATCGCCAGCACCGTCGCCAGCGCGTGTCGTACCCCCTCGAGCCCTCCGCCTGCTCGGCCCCGGCCTCGCTTGCTCGCAGCCGCACTGCGCTGCTGCTGCAACGGCTGCTGCCGCTCTCCCTCACGCGCCCTGTCCCCGTCCGCGCCTCGCTGCTCCCCGCGCCGCATCGGGCGCCGCCCTTGCAGCCTACGCGCCCCAACGCACGCCACGGCCCTCCTCGACGCGCCGGCCACGCCCTTTCGCTCGTGTCCGACGACGCGTGGGATGGGCGGTGGCACGTGCTGAACCGGGCCTGGGATCAGCCCGCGCCCGGCTCCGCCATGAGAGTCCAAACAGAACCCCACACAAACACCGCGAGTGCGCCAGCACCTGGCCTCGCCGGCGCTGGCCGCGCCCGCCACGGCCGGCCTGGCCAAGCCCGCGCCCACCACGGCCGCCGGCGCACCGGCCGCGGTCGCCGCCTGCCCCGCTCGACCTCGCGTGCGCCTGGCCTTTGGGCCTGGACACGTCCGGCCCCCTGGCAGTGTTGCCCGGACATTGTCCGGCCTGCCAGTGGGCCCTGTGCCCTGTTAGCTGTTAAAAAAAATGTAAAATAATAATAATAATTAAATTAATGATTAATTAGTTAATTATTTAATTAGGTAATTAATTAAAGCTAATTAACTAGGGTTAGTTAACCTAATCTGTTGATTAGGGTTTAATCTGATTAATTAGTTTAGAGACAATGACAGGTGGGACCCACTGGTCCTGACATCATGATGACGTCAGCAAACACTGTTCTGGATAATGTTAATTTAAATAATTAAATAAATTCAAAAAATTAATTAAAACTTTAGAAAATCATATAAAATAATCCGTAACTCAGATCGAAAAACTTTTTACATGAAAGTTGCTCAGAACGACGAGACGAATCCGAATACGCGGTCCGTTCGTCCGCCACACGTCTCTAACAATCCGAACATGCAACCGTTCCCCTCCGGTCATCTGTCTGACAAATGTCCGGAACCGAGAAAACATTCCCGGATGGATTCCTCCTTCCTCGGTGACGTGCAACCATACGTTAGGACACACCTGGCACTGCATATTGTCATGCCGTACTTTGCGTTGCTCATGTTTGCTCTTTATTTATACTGTTTCCTCCCCCTCTTCTCTCTCGATAGATCCCGGCGCAGCTCCGGAGACCGAAGACACCATTGACAACCTTGCCCTTGCCGCCGAGCAACCAGGCAAGCCCCCCCTTTTGATCATCCCGATATCGCCCATTCTATTTCCCATGCTTGCATTAGAATTGCTGCTACTACTGCTTTACCTATTCTGATGCATAGCCTGTTTATTGTAACCTGCTGTTGATAATTACCTGCATATCCTAAACTGTTTAGTCTAGGCTGGGTAGAGACCTATCAGTGACCCCACTTATCCCGACTGCCGCGCTGGATCGTCAGAAGACCCGATCAACGGGATTGAAGACCAGGCCCGACACCGCACATCACCCCCCCCCTTAGTTGTAACGACACTGCAGCGTTACTATCAAGTGCCGAGGGTGAAACCTCATGTAGCACTTCTGATGTTAACTCTGTAGAGTAGCTATTCGATCGTGGTCATCGAGGGTGATTCCTCCTTCTCCACTTCCGATACGACGCTGTCGTGCAACACATCAAGTGTGAACCCAGCGAGGGTGATTCCTCCTACGTTCAGCTTGACAGATACATCGGTAGGAATCCAACGAGGGTGATACCTCGGATTCCCTTGATGTTATGGACACACGGATACTTGGACTGTACTGTTGTTACCTGGAAAGGCGGGTCGACCCTGAGGGGTACCCGCGTGTGATGTGAAGACGGGTTGCCTGTATGGTGTCCGAATGTTGAATACGAGGCGTGGCCGGGCATTCTTAACCCTTGCCGCAAGTCCTCGAGACGGGGCGACGGGGTCACATCTTTCGTGAGTCTCTGCTCGTTTCCGCAAGCCCCTAGACCACTTACGATTTGGATATTTGATCCGAGCAGGCCTCTGGTCTGATAGCACTAACCATCACGTGGGCATAGTATGGGCGTTCTGCATCGTATGCATCAGCCGAAAGCTCTGTCAGATGTCCAGTTCAGCAGTGCGGCATGGAGTGATTGGCGCCATCCATATACAGAGGTGGTGCTTGGATCTGGGCCATGCACGCAACGACCCGGAGGGCGAGGGGCGATGGCCAAGACCCCCTTGCGCTTAGGATGTAGACCGGCGGGGACCTCTCTGCTGAGCCGTAGGTAGGGTTGCGATGTGTCGTTTGGCCGAGGCCGGGCATGACCCAGGAAAGTGTGTCCGGCCGGAGTTAAGCGAGCGTGATGGGTAAGTTGGTGCACCCCTGCAGGGAAGAACATCTCTATCGATAGCCGGTCCTACGGTAAAGGACACTCGGAGTTGTATCCCGATCGATACAACTAGAACTGGACCCTTGAGACGTTAACAGGTTGATGACTGTATTGGCTCTGGGATTACTTTCTCGCAGGGAGTCGAGAAAGGATCTCTGGGTGAGGTTGATATTATTACTGCTACATTATATGGTATTGTTCTACTCTCTTCTACTGCTGCAAGACCGCTGAAGATGCTAGTCTTCGATAGGACTAGGCCTTCTCTCTATTCTGGCATTTCTATAGCCCAGTCCACATATACAGCCTCCCCTTGATAATGTTGCATATGTAGTGTAGACCCTTGCTTGCTGAGTACTTCTGAGTACTCACGGTTGCTTTGTTTTCCTTTTTCTCCCCATATCAGTTTGACGTGACCAGAGGACGGAGCTCCCTGAGACAGATGCCCCGACGATCGCTACTACTACTACCCAGAGGATGGATACTACTACGAGTTGACTGACGACCAAGAGTAGGATCGGAGGGTCCCAGGCAGGAGGCCTTCGCCTTTCGATCGTAGTGTTTTATTTTGCCCCGCCTTTCTAAAGGCCTTTCTGTTTCTATTTCATATCTGTACTCAGATATCTGATGCTTCCGCTGACGCTTGTTCGCAAGCTTATGTATTCGAGCCCTCGAGGCCCCTGGCTTGTAATATAAAGCTTGTATGACTTTATTTATGTTTTAGAGTTGTGTTGTGATATCTTCCCGTGAGTCCTTAGGCTTGATCGTGTGCATTTGCGTGTATGATTAGTGCACGATCGGGCCGGGGGCGTCACACCTGCCGGTCATTGGGCAAGTCCACCAAAGTCCATACTTTGTTTTCATACATGGATCCAATCTCGGATTTCGTGGCCTCAAGCCATTTGTCGGAATCCGGGCTCATCATTGCTTCTTCATAGTCCGTATGTTTGTCGTTTTCTAACAACATGACTTCCATGTCAGGATTACTGTGCCACTCTAGTGCGAAACATACCCTGGTCGACTTACGAAGTTCAGTAGTAACTTGATTCGAAGTTTCATGATCATCATCATTAGCTTCCTCTCCGGTTGGTGTAGACATCATGGGAACTGCTTTCTGTGATGTGCTACTTTCCAGTTCGAGAGAAGGTATGGTTACCTGATCAAGTTCTCCTTTCCTCCCACTCACTTCTTTCGAGAGAAACTCCTTCTCTAGAAAGGACACATTCTTGGCAATAAAACTCTTGCCTTCGGATCGGTGATAGAAGGTATACTCAATGGTCTCTTTAGGGTACCGTATGAAGACACACTTATCCGCTTTGGGTTCAAGCTTATCAAGCTGAAGCCTCTTGACATAAGCGTCCCATCCCCAAACATTAAGAAATGACAACATAGGTTTCTTGCCAAACCATAATTCATACGGTGTCGTCTCAACGGATTTAGACGGTGCCCTATTTAAAGTGAATGTGGTTGTCTCTAATGCATAACCCCAAAACGATAGTGACAAATTGGTAAGGGACATCATAGAACGCACCACATCTAATAAAGTATGATTACAACGTTTGGACACACCATTACGTTGTAGTGTTCCAGGTGGTGTGAGTTGTGAAACAATTCCACATTGTCTTAAATGCGTGCCAAACTCGCAACTCAAATATTCACCTCCACGATCAGATCCTAGAAACTTTATTTTCTTGTTACGATGATTCTCCACTTCATTATGAAATTCCTTGAACTTTTCAAATGTTTCAGACTTGTGTTTCATTAAGTAAACATACCCATATCTACTCAAATCATCCGTGAAGGTAAGAAAATAACGATATCCACCGCGCGCTTCAACCCTCGTCGGACCGCATACATCGGTATGTATTGTTTCCAATAAGTCACTTACCCGCTCCATTGTTTCAGAAAACGGGGTTTTAGTCATCTTTCCCATGAGGCATGGTTCATGTGTTTCAAATGATTCATAATCAAGTGATTCCATAATTCCATCAGCATGGAGTTTCTTCCTGCGCTTTACACCAATATGACCTAAGCGGTAGTGCCACAAGTATGTGGTATTATCATCATTAACTTTGCATCTTTTGGCATCAATACTATGAACATGTGTATCACTACGATCGAGACTCGGTAAGAATAAACATTTCACAAGGGGTGCATGACCATTAAAGATATTATTCATATAAATAGAACAACCATTATTCTCTGACTTAAATGAATAACTGTCTTGCAATAAACAAGATCCAGATATAATTTTCATGCTTAACGCGGGCACCAAATAAAAATTATTCAGGTTCATAACTAATCCCAAAGGTAAACGTAGAGGAAGTGTGCCGACGACGATCACATCAACCTTGGAGCCATTTCCAATGCGCATCATCACCTCATCCTTAGCTAGTCTCTGTTTATTCCGCATCTCCTATTTTGAGTTACAAATATTTGCAACTGAACCAGTATCAAATACCCAGACGCTACTACGAGCACTAGTAAGATACACATCAATAATATGTATATCAAATATACCTTCCTTGACGTTGTCAGCCTTCTTATCTGCCAAGTACTTGGGGTAGTTCCGCTTCTAGCGACAATTCCCCTAGCAATAGAAGCACTCAGTCTCACGTTTGGGTCCAGCATTGGGTTTCTTCATGGGAGCGGCAACTTGCTTGCCATTCTTCTTGAACTTCCCTTTCCTTCCCTTGCCTTTCTTGAAACTAGTGGTCTTATTGACCATCAACACTTGATGCTCCTTCTTGATTTCTACCTCCGCGGCCTTAAGCATCGTGAAGAGCTCGGGGTTTGTTTTCTCCATCCCTTGCATATTATAGTTCATCACAAAGCCATTGTAGCTTGGTGGCAGTGATTGGGGAACTATGTCAATCGCTACTTCATCCGGAAGATTAACTCCCATCTGATTCAAGCGGTTGTAGTACCCAGACATTTTGAGTACGTGCTCACTAATGGAGCTATTCTCCTCCATCTTGCAGCTAAAGATGGAGGAGGTGTCATACCTCTCAACCCGGGCATGAGCCTGAAATACCAAATTCAGCTCCTGGAACATCTCGTATGCTCCGTGGTGCTCAAAACGTCTTTGGAGCCCGGTTCTAAGTTGTAAAGCATGGCGCATTGAACTATCTTGTAGTCATCATTCCTTGTCTGCCAGACGTTCATAGTATCCAGGTTTGCTGGAGCGGGTGGTTCACCTAGCGCTGCATCAAGGACATAAATTTTCTGTGCAGCAGTGAGGATAATCCTCAAATTACGGACCCAGTCTGCATAGTTGCTTCCATCATCTTTCAACTTAGCTTTCTCTAGGAGCGGATTAAAATTCAGGGGAGCTACAGCGTGAGCCATTGACCTACAACATAAATTTGGAAAGACTTTAGACTATGTTCATGATAATTGGTGCAGTTAATCAAATTACTAGGGAACTCCCACTTAAATCAACATCCCTCAAGTTATCTAAGTGTTACATGATCCAAATCAACTACCCATGTCCGATCATCACATGAAATGGGGTCGTCATCGATGGTGACACTGGTACAACGAGGTGCAATACAAACGGTTTTTAACCCCTTTCCGCGATGGCATTCTGAACCGTCACTGAGTGAGTGTGTGTGATAGGGGGGTCCTTCCCACACGACCCAGAAACCGTCGGGGATAGGCCCTCCTGGCACACACGCTCAGCAAAATGAGGTCGTGTGCGATGGGCGAGCGATCAAATACGGTTATAAGTACAGTTGTGCTAAAAAATACAATTATACAGGCCAAATCGTTTCCGGTCGTAAGTACATCCCACACAGTCAGTCCCGGCTAAACGTTTCCGTTCGTATGTACATTCCACACAATCAATCCAAGGAATACGTTTCCGTTCGTATGGACATCCCACACAGTCAATCCAAGAAGTACGTTTACATTCGTATATACATCCCACACAGTCACTCCAAGGAAAACGTTTCCGTTCGCAGGTACATCACACACAATTTTCCCCATTAAATCGTTTGTGATAGCGTTGCCATTGCACACGATATTAACAATTTTATCGTTTGCGTTGTTGAATGCATCATACACGGTGCGTAGAAGAAACTGTGTCGCATAGGCTGTCCATCACACATACTTTTTATGTGGTAAACGTTTGCGCATGGTGGCCTAACGCAAACAGTTTTCAAGAGGAAGTCGTGTGTGATTGTTCATTGATCCAACACGTTTTATTCCTAGAAACAGTGTGTGTTGTCTGAGGTCATCGCCCACGGTGTTTTCTCAATAACCGTTTGCAATAGAAAAACCCAATTAGCAGGCTAATTGTCCTATTAATAATAATCCATTTATTAATCTAATTGACATTTCATATTAAGCACACGCTATATTTCATTTTTGTATTAAGGAAGCATGATTTCATAATTGAAATACATCAGAGTACAACATCATATAGCTTCATCACTCAGCTACCCCATTACACAACTGCACCAGCAGCAAGTTTCACATGCAACATCTATAACCTTTCAAAATTAGCATCATAGACAGTACATAGACAGATGAATCTCATATGGAAAACTGCTGAAGCGGAAGACGGATATTGAGCCTTCATTGATGTTGAAGGTCTTTGCAACTTTAGGCCAGTGCCTGTGGAAGATTGACCGTCCATCCTTCGTCCTCTTCAGGAACACTTCAATATTGAACCGTGGGTGTTGTATGAATACCTTCCTCGCCTCCTGACCATACAGGTGGTTTGAGAGGTAATCATCAGTGAACTGCTTTGGAAAGGCCTGAAACCAAGGATGTGCATAAATATCTTCTCTAGATTGGAAATGGGGCAAAGGAATAAAAAAGGCAAGGTATAATAGTTAGTACCATCCTATAGTGAAATGATGTCTTCTTCATTGTGCAGACAAAGATCTTGTTGTTTTTTGTCGCTAATTTCTCTATCCTAACAATCTTTCTCAGTTTCTTGACTTGACTGATATTCATGGACAACTCATTTCCCCATATGCAAAAAGGGTCGAACAGTGGGTCAAAACCTCTGACAGCAGGACCTACATGTGCAAGACCAAATTGTTAAAACCTAAATATTAGAATGATTCCTGCAATTGCGCAGTAATGTGCTATTAGACAAAGGACCATGCATGTGTGAACCTCGATTGTAAACCTCAGTGCTTCCCATTCTTTACCTGCAACACATATAAGGTAGTTAGTGATCAGGTTAAGTGAGGGTTCACATGCTATCAGTAAAATATGTTGATGAAAAATAAGCACATTGCAGATTCATCAGATTAATTCGAGCCACATGGAAAAAATATTTATCCAAACCAAGCATGATTAAGAACTAGGAAATATAGCAATTGTATATGTTTCTTATGTATTAAGTGCAGTCAAATTCAATTTATTCCTCACATGCACAACAATACAAAATTCTACCAACGATAATTGGACATTGCATTGTAGAATTGAACCAAGCAGTTAACTAAACACCACAACAAATTAACCAAACATTAACTGAGCGCCACATTGCATAATATAACATACTCCTAATAGAAGATCAGATAGTTAACCAAATAAAGCATGCTTAACAACTTGGAAATATAGCAATTGTATTTGTTTCTTATGTATTTAGTACAGCCAAATTCGATTTATTTCTCACATGGTATACAATAACAAAATGCACCCACAACAATTGAACATTGCATTGAAGAATTGAACCAAACAGTTAACTACACACCACAACAAATGAACCACACGCTAACTGAGCACCACATTGCACAATATATAACATACTAGAAGATCAGACAGTTAACCAAACCAAGCATGCTTGACAACTTAGAAATATAGCAATTGTATTTGGTTCTCATGTATTTTGTACACATAAATTCAATTTATTGCTCACATGGAAGACAATACAAAATTGCACCCTGAAGAATTGAACATCACCTTTGCAGAATTGAACCAAATAGTTAACTGAACACGACAACTAATTAACCAAATAGTTAATAAGTGAGCACCACATTGCACGACATATAGAACATATACACTAGAGCAACAGATTGCATGGTAAAAGTAGATAGGACAATTCACTAGAATTTGTTAAGGAAAGGCAGGAGCAGCACATGCAATGGGTAAACCGAGCATGCTTAACCGGCGTAGCTAGCAAACTGAACATAAGTCCCTATAGTGAGCTAATAAGACAAGCTACTCCTCATCGTCGGAGATATTGATGATGATTGGCTCCTTGGACATGGAAGAGGGTGAGGCCTCCACATTGTGGGTGCCCTCGTCATAGTGGTGAGTTGCCTGAGCCGCTCCGAGCACCAACCAGCTGGTTCTCGAGTTGAGGTAAGCACGGGCACGCTGAGAAAACACCTCGTAGTCTTCGTCGAAGGCACCGATGGTGGCCTCGAGAAAATGCCATGAACTGTCATTTAAAGCAGCCAACCGCGTCGCGGCGTCGGCGCGCGAGGCGTTGACAGTGGCCTTGACGGCGAGGTGCTCCTCGAAGATCTGGGGGTCGGCACGAATGGCAGCCATCGAGACCTCATCCGCGCGTGCGCCCGTGATTTGCTTCTCCGCTGCCAAATGCTCCTTGAGCTCCTGACTATACTGTGTGCACCATGGCTTAGGGCGGCGCTTATTTGGGGGAGGCGTCGGTGATTTGGGTGGAAGGTGTCGCGCCGGCGGTCGGGGCATGTGGGGTGTGGAAGGAGGAGGAGGATGGGGGTCGGGTGTGGATTACCTACCTGGATCGACGAGGCGGAGCAGCATGAAGGAGGGTCGCCGGTGAGGAGGCGGCGCTGCAAGCAAGGAGTGAAGGTTTCAACTTGGAAAGGAAGGCGGAAAGAGGGGAAATGTGGCTTTTGGTAAGGGGGAGGGGGCGGGGAGGTAGATATTTCCGTGGAAGCCGAAAATTTGGATCGGTCCAGCGAAAGAACTGGCGCGCAAAGTGTCATCAGACACGGTCCCTTATCCAGCACTGTGTACGATATGTGAACATCACAAACAATTCATATAGATTACCGCGTGTGTGATGAGTTTGAACATGCAAATTTTGGTCCCAATTTCCCTGGTTACAGTGGTCATCCATGTCATTGCATAATTTGGGTACACAAAGGAGACTACAGCACACCCACACTTCTTAATCGAGCAAGTTTAGCAATTAAATAGAGCTAGCTGACCTAAACATTACTTTAAACAATTAAAGACCGGTGCTCTTAATTAAACAAAGCAAAGAGTACTACTCCGGCTGGTGCTCGTCGATCTCCGCCGCCTCCTCCATGTCCAGCTCGCGCCCGACGATCTCCTGGGGAAGCGGCTCCATGGCATCCATCGCACCATACTCAGCAAGCACCTCGCCATCCGCGTCCGCCATCTCTTTGGAAAAGGTCACCACGAGCCGTGCGTGGGTGGCCGCGATCTGGGCTAGGACGGGCTCCGTCGTGGCAAGGTATGCCGCGGAGGAACGGGCGGCTTCTTGAACGCTCTCGGCGATTGCCAACTCTTCGACCGTGGGTTGCCGGCCGTTGTTGGAGAAGCTTCATTCGATTTGTGCGGTGACCGCCAGGAGCTAGGCGTGGGTGGCCTCGACATGGTCGTGGGCGGCCTCCATCAAGGCTAAGGCCGCCGCTACGGAACGGACAGCTGCTTGATGTTTGCTTGAACTACGTCGGTATTTCCCCAAAGAGGAAGGGATGATGCAGCACAGCAATGGTAGGTATTTCCCTCAGTGATGAGACCAAGGTTATCGAACCAGTAGGAGAACCACGTAACACCACGTAAACAGCTCCTGCACACAAAGAACAAATACTTGCAACCCGACATAAGAGAGGGGTTGTCAATCCCTCACGGGTAAAAGGATAGGTAAAATTGTAGTAGATTGGATAAATAGATCTCGCGGGAACGCGAAAAATAAATAAGTAAAAATTGCAGCAAGGTATTTTTGTATTTTTGGATTAATAGATCTGAAAATAAAAGTTGCTAAAAATAGATCGTGAAGGCAAATATATTAAAGAATAGACCCGGGGGCCGTAGGTTTCACTAGTGGCTTCTCTCGAGAAAAATAGCAAATGTTGGGTAAACAAATTACTGTTGGGCAATTGATAGAACTTCAAATAATCATGACGATATCCAGGCAATGATCATTATATAGGCATCACGTCCAAGATTAGTAGACCGACTCCTGCCTGCATCTACTACTATTACTCCACACATCGACCGCTATCCAGCATGCATCTAGTGTATTAAGTTCATGGAGAAACGGAGTAATGCAATAAGAATGATGACATGATGTAGACAAGATCTATTTATGTAGAAATAGACCCCATCTTGTTATCCTTAATAGCAACGATACATATGTGTCGTTTTCCCTTCTGTCACTGGGATCAAGCACCGTAAGATCGAACCCATCACAAAGCACCTCTTCCCATTGCAAGATAAATAGATCAAGTTGGCCAAACAAAACCCAAATATCGGAGAAGAAATACGAGGCTATAAGTAATCATGCATATAAGAGATCAAAAGACTCAAATAACTTTCATGGATAAAAACATAGATCTGATCATAAACTTAAAGTTCATCGGATCCCAACAAACACACCGCAAAAAAGAGTTACATCAAATAGATCTCCGAGAGACCGTTGTATTGAGAATCAAAAGAGAGAGAGAAAGCCATCTAGCTACTAACTACGGACCCGTAGGTCTACAATGAACTACTCACGCATCATCGGAGAGGCACCAATGAGGATGATGAACCCCTCCGTGATGGTGTCTAGATTGGATCTGTGGTTTCTAGAACTTGCGGCGGCTGGAATTGATTTTCGTCGACTCCCCTAGGGTTTTTGGAATATTGGGGTATTTATAGAGCAAAGAGGCGGTGCGGGAGGTCACCGAGGTGGGCACAACCCATCAGGGCGCGCCTGGGGGCCCAGGCGCACCCTGGTGTCTTTTGCTCACCTCGGGCCCCCTCTTCGGTACTTCTTTGGCCCACTGGATGTCTTCTGGTCCAAAAAGAATCTCCAAAAAGTTTCGTTGCGTTTGGACTCCGTTTGGTATTGATTTCCTGTGAAGTAAAAAACAAGCAGAAAACAGCAACTGGCACTGGGCACTATGTCAATAGGTTAGTCCCAAAAAATGATATAAAGTTGCTATAAAATGATTGTAAAACATCCAAGAATGATAATATAACAGCATGGAACAATCAAAAATTATAGATACGTTGGAGACGTATCACTGCTCTGCCGCTCTCGCCAGTTGCTATCCCCGAGGCAGATGTTGCTGCCACCACCTGAGAAGCAACAGCAGCCGTTTGGGCTCCCTTGGCCGCCTGGTTGCAGATTGCAGCCGCGCTCACGCAGCCTGTTAGCACGCGCATGGCGGCTGCGGCCGCGCTCTCGCCGGTGTGGGCCGCCGAAGTTGCCCTCACGACGCGGGTCCACGTCCCCATCTTTCACCGGCGACGATTGAATAGTGAAATGATATTTGGGGAGCGAGCTAGTGTGCTTGACACGCCGGCTATGGACTGTAGCTGATGCACCTTCTCGCGTAAGCCATATGCGTACTATACTCCGACGATGCTCCAAGATATTTTGTACTGCATCTCACATGGTTGGTGATAATAAACTGTGTGCGATCTACTTGATTTTTCATCTTGATTTGAATTACATAATGGGGTCACAACGGCAAAGGAGGGTGTTTGAATTGCTAGAACTTTTATCTGCAGTGAACATGCAACTATAGATGTGTCGTAAAAAAATTGGAATTATTCAGGGTTCGTTTGGACATTTTTATACATTAACTTGGTTTTCTAGGCATTTATGTGCATAATTCAAAATTGAACTACATGCACATGCTCCAGTGCATAAAAATGGGTTGAAAAATCAAATGTGTGTCCTTGGTTGCATGCTTAGGTCACATGCAAGAAATGAGAATGAATGTCAAACACCTTGACACTGTAGCTCGGCCGCTAACATTGAGATACATGGTTTTAAAATACTAGTAAATCGAAAACACGTCTGAAATTCATGAAACTTGACATGATATCATGGAACGTCATCAAAATGCCGTGGTAAAAATATTGTCCCATTTGTGGCAGATTTGGGTATAAGCTTCTCACAAACCAGAGCTTCTCACAACAAGTGTGATGGTTTCGGTAGGGAACGTGCCACCTTTGTGGATGAAACAATATCCGTTGCCTCTTCTTGCCCTCAAAATTTTTCTGGTGTCAACATAGAACAACAGGAGTGTGTCAAATTTTGGGATTTTTTGGGGTTCACTTGGACATTTTTATACATTAGCTGAGTTTTCTATGCATTTATGTGCATAATTCAAAATTGAACTACATGCACATGCTCCACTGCATATAAATGGGTTCAAAATTCAAATGTGCGTCCTTGGTTGCATGCTTAGGTCCCATGCAAGAAATGGGAATGAATGTCAAACACCTTGCCACCGTCGCTCGGCCGCTAACATTGAGATACATGGTTTTAAAATTCTAGTAAATCGAAAACACGTCTGAAATTCATGAAACTTGACATGATATCATGGAACGGCATCAACATGCCGTGGTAAAAATATTGTCCCATTTGGGGCGGATTTGGGTATAAGCTTCTCACAAACCAGAGCTTCTCACAACAAGCGTGATGGTTTCGGTAGGGAACGTGCCACCTTTGTGGACAAAACAATATCCGTTGCCTCTTCTTGCTCTCAAATTTTTTCTAGTGTCAACATAGAACAACAGGAGTGTTGTGTCAATTTTTGGGATTTCTCGGGTTTCCCTTGGACATTTTTATACATTAACTGATTTTTCTATGCATTTATGTGCATAATTCAAAATTGAACTACATGCACATGCTTCAGTGCATATAAATGGGTTCAAAATTCAAATGTGTGTCCTTGGTTGCATGCTTAGGTCCCATGCAAGAAATGGGAATGAATGTCAAACACCTTGCCACCGTCGCTCGATCGCTAACATTGAGATACATGGTTATTAAATTCTAGTAAATCGAAAACGCGTCTGAAATTTATGAAACTTGACATGCTATCATGGAACGGAATCAATATGCCGTGGTAAAATTATTGTCCCATTTGGGGCATGTTGGGGTATAAGCTTCGCACAAACCAGAGCTTCTCACAAGAAAGCCTCATGGTTACGGTAGGGAACGTTTCACCTTTCTGGACGAAATGATATCCGTTGCCTATTCTTGATTTCAATTTTTTTCTAGTGTCAACATAGAACAACAGGAGTGTTGTGTTAAATTTTGGAATTTTTCGGGGTTCGTTTGGACATTTTTATACATTAACTGAGTTTTCTATGATTTATGTGCATAATTCAAATTTGAACTACATGCACATGGTCCAGTGCATATAAATTGGTTGAAAAATCAAATATGTGTCCTTGGTTGCATGATTATATCCCATGCAAGAAATGGGAATGAATGTCAAACACCTTGCCACCGTCGCTCGGCCGCAAACATTGAGATACATGGTTTTTAAATTCTAGTAAATCCAAAACTCGTCTGAAATTCATGAAACTTGGCATGCTATGATGGAACAGCATCAACATGCTGTGGTAAAAATGTTGTCCCATTTGGGGCTGGTTTGGGTATAAGCTTCTCACATACCAGAGCTTCTGACAACAAGCCTCATGGTTCCGGTAGGGAATGTGCCTCCTTGGTGGATTAAACGATATTCGTTGGCTCTTCCTGTTTTCATTTTTTTTCCTACTGGCAACATAGATCAACAGGAGTGTCGTGTTAAAATTTGCAATTTTGGGGTTTGTTTGGACATTTTTATACATTAACTGAGTTTGGGGTTCAATACTGTACCTCGATCATATGAATATGAATTCGCAGTGTGACTGAATGAAAGATATGGTTTGAATGAACTTGCGTTTTTCTATCTGAATGTACAGACTTATCAAATGATTTTATTTAAAAAAAGATCAATGGTTTTTAAATATAAAACACGCATTGCAAACGTTTTAGTTAGAACACCCGTATGCAAACTGACAGCTTCCCCAGGAAGCCAAGGAAAAGTGTGCCGAGCAGGATTTGTGCAGCTCTTGTTCGCAAATGTTTTAGATAGAATACTCGTATGCAAACCAACAGCTTCCCCAGTAAGCCAAGGAAAAATGTGCCGAGCAGGATTTGTGCAGCTCTTTATCCCAAACGTTTTAGATAGAACACCCGTATGCAAAGTGAGAGCTATGGTCTTCCCTAGTAAGCCAAGGGAAAATTCACCGCGCAGGATTTGTGCATCTCTTCAACGCAAACGGTTTTTTCGGATGACCCGTGTGCAACCACGTACAGACAATTTGGTAAGATTTGCATCTGTCATATTAGGTATATTGCCATTTGTCATACTGGAAAGATTGACATTTGTTGATCTAGTAACATTGCCCTTTGTCAACCTTGTAACACTGCCATTTGTCAAAATATGCAGCTAAAAATCACTAGCACTATCTAATTTTTGCAACTAAAATTCAGTAATTAAGAATAGATTTCATTCATAGATTAAGCAGTCGTTCATTATACAAACAGTTCAACTCGATAGTTGAACCGACCAAACTTTTCCCCAATTGTTGCCAACCACGTACTGAAATAGCTAGTTCAACTATATATACTAGCTAATTTTAAGTACGTTGTACAGTTCCACCACATCTATAGTCAGATGAACTGAACAAAATAGTCCCTAAATACTACTACTACGGAGGGGCTTTGTACTACTTCCGGCAGTCTCTCCTCTGCCGAGCGCGATCAGTAAGAGGCAGAGGAGTAGGAGCCTACCGACGAGCTGGACAACTGTAGTACGGTGCCTGCCGCTGCTGCACCTTCAGCGACGCTCACCTTGAACGCCCTCTGCCGCTCCAGACAACCCCTCTCGAAGCAGTGGGACTCCTCATAGATCTCCTGATTCCTCGCCTCTGCGGCGGCGTGTGCTGCGGCCACGACAGCGGTAAGGCTCTTTGCGTGCTCAACGAGGCGCTCCTCCTCCCGCAGGAACTCGATGTAGCGCGCAAGGTCGCTGACGCACGTGCGGTCCCCCACCTCCGCCTCCCACCTTCGGGCAGCGGTGGTGGAGCGGGTCATGACGACGACGGTCGACGGTGGGCTGGCGGCCACGGCGGCCGACGATGGGGTGGTGGCCACGACCACCACCTCCCGCCTTCGGGTCGCGGTGGCGGAGCGGGTGATAGCCATGGTGGCCGGCAGTGGAGTGGCGGCCACAACGGCCACCACCCGGCTTCGGGCCGCCACGGCGGAGCGGGCGATGGCCCTGGCCTTCGACGGTGGTGTGGCGGCCACGGCGGCAGACGGTGGGGTGGCGGCAATGGCGGCCGGCAACAGCTGCCGACGGGTAGCGGCGGTGGAGCGTGTGGTTGGTGTTCCGCGAACACCCAACAGGGATGCCACGCGCACTACACTACGCTGGGGACTGCGCCGCCGCCGAGGTGTAGCCTCCCAGCTGGAGCTGTCCTCTGATGACGGCGGAGTGGCTGAGCGAAGATGATGGACCAGTGCCATTGGCGATTATGGGAGAAGCAGATGAGATAAGCTACAGGGAGGGAGGGGAAAATGCGACGCAGGACTCGCCGGCCGTGAGGGTTTATATAGCAGGCCGGTAAGCATTGGGATTTTGGAGGATTTCACCGAGTCGGGCAGGAAGCTTGCGCGGGAACCTGCGAAGTTGCACGGGAACGGGCTCACCGATGATTCATTGGTGCCACTTCGAGCCACCGTTTGGCCAAAAGAATGCCCCCCCGCGCTGCGCAAGCTTGCGCTGTAAGCCGTCTGCGGCAGCGGGGTGACAAGACGTGCGAGAGGAGGATGAAAGGACACGTACACATACGGTTAATAAAAAAATGTTTGTGATTTAATTACCTACTACCCCGGTCCTAGTTTATAAGTCGTCTATGTATTTTTGTACCAAATTTTGACTATAGATTTAAATAATAAAATACGAATGCATGTCGCCAAAGATTATATCGTTGGATTCGTATTTGAACATACTTTCAAATTATATAATTTTTATAACATGCATCATCATTTTGTTGGTTAAATTTAAGGTCAAAATATGGCACATAATTTAAAGGGGACTAATAGACGAAGACGGAGGTAGTAGCACACGGCCGCTCTCTACGCAGCGTCACAACTGTCGGCCGGCTTGTAGTCAACCATTCCCTGCGTGTTCAACTGCTCTATGCGTGTGGTTGCTCGCGGTTGAGGCGGCCGCGGCGCGCTCTGCTCGCGTCCCGCCGTGCGCACTGTGCTCTCGCGTCCCTCCGGGCGCTCTGCCCTCGTCCCTCCACGTGCACTGCCAGTGTTTGGTGCCGGTGCACAATCACGTAAGTTCGTGCTGCCATTATGCATGCAGTTGCACCAGGCGTGGCGCCACGATGCAGTTACCCGCTGCAAAAACTGTCATGTGGACGTGTCGAGAATCCAGGCCGCCCGGCCCCCATTTATTCCTGCGGCCATTTACCCTCATCTCTCACGCCACACGACACAATAAGCACACCCGCGACGACACATATAGAGAGGACATCCAGCAGTTCCAATGGCGCTCCCCGTGGCTCCAATGGCGCTCCCAGCGGCCGACGACGACCACGGGGGGCAGTTCACCACGCATCACGTAGTGGACACCCACATGAGGGGGAAGGCCCTCTCGGTGGTGTACACGAACGAGCTGGTCTCGGTGGAGAGCTCCATCCAAACTATGGAGCAGTTGCTTGCAGACGACAAGTACCAAGTGGTTGGCTTCAACCTCGAGTTCACCAGCGGTCGTGCCGGACACGATCAGAAGGTTGTCGTCGCCCAGTTGTGCGTGCGACATGACGTCCTTGTCTACCACTACCACCTGGCCACAAGACCTTGCGAGCGTTTCTCCAGGTTTATCAACAGCTCCGACTACAGTTTTGCTACGATGGACACCACCAACAATCTAAAAATGCTCGAGGTTTCGGGCTTGAAATGCCAGAATCTTGTCAACATCCAGGACCACTACAAGGTCTGGGGCAGCAACAACAACAAACAGAACTCCCTGGTTGATCTCGCCTCGACCATCATCGACCCCTACTACATGAAGATGAAGGATGAGAGCAAGAAGGACAAGAACGCCTGCCACAGTGTCTGGCATCAAAGACTGGATGAACAACACGTCAAGTACACGGCCAAGGACGCGTACACAAGCTACGAGATGTACAAGAGGATCGTTGACATGAGGAAGTGTCTTCTTCCTGCCCCAGACGAGGGATCGAGCCACAGAGCAGTGGCGGGAGCGTCACAAGAAGTAGATGACTAGACGATCGTTTCTCCTAGTTTAGAATGCATGCAATTGTTTATTGAGGTGTGTGCGAATGATCTGTATAGTCACTTATGTAATTGGATGTTTATTTCAGTTATATATATATATATATATATATATATATATATATATATATATATATATATATATATATGTTTAGCAGCAATCGTCTGTGTTATTATTGGTCTTCGCACACATTTCTGATTACGGACCTGTCTACCGCGTATCACACACATCTTGTTCAGTTGAACTATTTCTGTTGTCTTGGCTCATCGCAAACAGTTTATCCGAGTGAATTGTATGCCCTCCATCGCACACACCTTGATCTGGCTGACCGTTTCTATTGTGTTGCCTAATCGCACACAGTTCATCCTAGTGAAATATATGCCGTATATCGCACACACCCTCATCTGGTTGCCCATTTCTGTTGTTCTGCCTCATCGCAAACAGTTTTGCTGGATTAACCGTTTGCCACGCATCGCACACGCAACTCTAATCTGAACCATGTTTGATGTCACCACCATCGCAAATGTTTTGTATCTTTTTTTATGGTTTTATTACATCACCGTTTGTGATTAATGCATCGCAGACAGTTCCGTCAAAGGGTCTCTAATTGGACCGTCGTGTTTGGACCAACCTGCAGTAGTGTGAACATCTCCATGTTGATCATATCTACTATGTGGCTCATGTTCGACCTTTCGGTCCTCCGTGTTCCGAGGCCATGTCTGTACATGCTAGGCTCATCAAGTTTAACCCAAGTATTCCGCATGTGTAAAACTGGCTTACACCCGTTATATGCGAACGTAGATTCTATCACACCCGATCATCATGAGGTGCTTCGAAACGACAAACTTTCGCAACGGTGCATACTTAGGGAGAACTCATTTTATCTTCAAATTAAGTGAAGGGATCATCTTATAATGCTACCATCATCCTAGGCAAAATAAGATGCATAAAAAGATAAACATCACATGCAATCAATATGTGACATGATATGGCCATTATCATCTTGTGCTTTTGATCTCCATCTCCAAAGCACCCACATGATCTCCATCATGACCGGTATGACACCATGATCTCCATCATCGTGTCGTCATGTGGTTGTCTCCACCAACTATTGCTAACTCATAGCGATAAAGTAAAGCAATTACATGGCATTTAATGATCGACACGCAGGTCATACAATAAATTAAATACAACCCTATGGCTCCTGCCGGTTGCCATACTCATCGACATGCAAGTCATGAACCAATTACAAAACATGATCATCTCATACATCAACATATATCACATCATGTTTTGGCCATACCACATCACAACATGCCTTGCAAAAACAAGTTAGACGTCCTCTACTTTGTTGTTGCAATTTTTACGTGGCTGCTAGGGAAAACTATAAGAACCGTTCTTATCTATGCAAAACCACAATGGTGATATATAAGTTGCCTTTTAAACTTCTACAAGGACCATCATTGTCAAATCAGATTCAACTAAGGTGGGAGAGACAGACACTCACAAAGCCACTTGTATGCAATACAAGTTGCATGTCAGTCAGTGGAACCTGTCGCTTGTGTGTGGACAAGGTTGGTCTGAGCCGCTTCATCCCACAATACCACCGAATCCAAATAAGACAAAGGAAGTAAGAAATTTGAACATCAACGCCCACAACTTCTTGTTGTTCTACTCGTGCATATACATCCACGCATAGACCTAGCTCATGATGCCACTGACGTGGAACGAAGCATGGAAAACAAAAAATTCCTACGAACACCCAAAATCTATCTATGGAGATGCATAGCAACAAGAGGGAGAGGTGTCTACATACCCTTGTAGACCGAAAGTGTTAATGATCTACAGATCGTGGTTGGGGTAGTCGTACCCGCGTTGCGATCCAATCTGATCCAAGCATCGCACATGCGACACCTCCGAATGGCTCCCATATAAAACGTATAGTCAGTGGGTTGAGTGCTATCAACCAGATAAGATGCTGATAGTCTCGCATTAGCACACGTCCGGCTCGGTGACGTATCCTCCTTCTTGATCCAGCAAGAGAGGGAGAATAGATAGATGAGATCTGAACCAACACGACGGCATGTGATACGTCTCCAACGTAAATATAATTTATGAAGTATTCATGCCATGTTTACAACAAATTTATATTGTTTGGTATGATTTGATTAGAACTAACCCGGACTGACACTGTTTTCAGCAGAACTACCGTGGTGTCGTTTTTTGGGCAGAGATAAAAGTTCTCTGAATGGGCTGAAAATTTACGGTGATTTTTTATGGACCAAAAGAGACCCCCGAAGCTTCGTGGGAGGACCAGAAGACCCACGAGGGCACGACAAGCTCGCTAGGCATGCCCTACCCCCCAGGGTGGGACGACCGAGCTTGTCGCTGCCTCGTGGACCCCCTTGACATGAGACTGGCGCCAAAAAATCCTATAAATACCCCAAACATCGAAAAGAACCCTAGATGAATAGTTCTGCCGCTGCAAGCCTCTGTAGCCACAAAAAACCAATTGAGACCCTGTTCCGGCACCCTACCAGAGGGGGAAATCATCACCGGAGGCCATCTTCATCATCCTGGCAGCCACCATGATGAGGAGGGAGTAATTCACCCTCGAGGCTGAGGGTATGTACTAGTAGCTATGTGTTTGATCTCTCTCCCTTGTGTTCTTGATTTGGCACGATCTTGATGTACCGCGAGCTTTGCTAATATAGTTGGATCATATGGTGTTTCTCCCTCTTTATCTCGTTGTGATGAATTGAGTTTTACCTTTGAGGTTTCACTTTTATCGGATTGAATACTTTTATGGATTTGAGAACACTTGATGTATGTCTTGCGTATGAATACCCGTGGTGACAATGGGGTAGCATGTTGATTCACTTGATGTATGTTTTGGCACTCAACTCGCGAATTCCTGAGGTGACATTGGGGTAATCTATGCATAGGGGTTAATGCATGTTTTCGTCTTTGTTTCTTTGGTAAAAATCTTGGGGCACCCTTTGAGGTTCTTTGTGTTGGATTGAATATTATGAATCTAAAGTTGTTTGATGCATATCGTATAATTAACCAATGGATACTTGTGGTGACATTGGAGTATCTAGGTGACATTAGGGTTGATTGATGTGTATCATATGGTGTTATTCTAGTAAGAACTCTAGGGCTGTTTGTGACACTTATAGGAATAACTCAATAGATTAATCGGAAAGAATAACTTTGAGGTGGTTTCGTACCCTACAAAAAGTTTTTTCTTATGTTCTCCGCTAGATAAGAAATTTGGAGTGACTCTTTGTCGCGCATTGAGGGATTGCCATATGATTTAATTATGTTATCATTGTTGGGAGACTTTGCACTAGTGAAACTATGAACCCTAGGCCTTGTTTTCAAGCATTGCAATAATGTTTTTGCTCATTTTTGTTACTAGTTACCTTGCTATTTTTATATTTTTCAGATTACAAAAACCCATATCTACTATCCATATTACACTTGTATCACCATCTCTTCGCCGAACTAGTGCACCTATACAATTTACCATTGTATTGGGTGTGTTGGGGACACAAGAGACTCTTTGTTATTTGGTTGCAGGGTTGTTTGAGAGAGACCATCTTCATCCCACGCCTCCCACGGATTGATAAACCTTAGGTCATCCACTTGAGGCAAAATAGCTACTGTCCTACAAAACTCTGCGCTTGGAGGCCCAACACGAGTCTACAAGAAGAAGGTTGTGTAGTAGACATCAAGCTCTTTTCTGGTGCCGTTGTCGGGGAGGTGGGTGCTTGATGGTATATCCTTAGATCTTGCAATTGAATCTTTTAGTTTCTTGTTTTATCACTAGTTTGGTTTATAAAAGAAAACTACAAAAAATTGAATTGAGGTTGCCTCATATTATTCGTCTTTATAATGTCTTTCTTGAAAATGATGGATCAGAAAATTGTGCTCAATTGATAGAAGAAGAATTCAATAAAATGTTTGGCATAAAATATTTGAATGTGAGAATGATTGCAATGTTATTAATATGAATTCTTTGAATATACATGATGCTAATGATAGGCAAAGCTACAAGCTTGGGGATGCTATGTTTGATGAAGATGATATTTTTGCTTCCCCAAGTTTTGATGAAAAAATTTATTATGATGATAGGATGCCTCCTATTTATGATGATTATATTGATGAAAGTGGGTTTGGAAGAGTGTCAACTCTAGGTAATGATGATCCCACTATTTTGGAGGGTGTTGAATCTTATTGTTATAATTATGAAAGTGGATTTGAAGAGGTCATGACTTTATTTAATGATGATTCCACTATTTTGGAAGAGGTTTCAATTGATTTTGACAATGAAGTTTTTATCTATTATGATTATTATGATGACATGTATGCTATAAAGAAAAATGATAACCATGAAACTTGTCATCATGATTTTAATGTTCAATTTGATTATGTCATTCAAGTATCTCATGCTAGTTATTTTGTTGAGTTTGCTCCCACTATTATGAATGAGAATAAATCTGCTTATGTGGAGAATAATAAAAATTCTATGCTTATGGATCATGAAAAGAATGCTTTATGTGATAGTTATATTTTTGAATTCATTCATGATGCTACTGAAAATTATTATGAGAGAGGAACATATGCTTTTACATATCTCAATAATATCAAGTTTCCTCTCTTTATGCTGAAAGTTTTGAAGTTTTGCTTGTTTTGCCTTCCTATGATAGTTGATTGTTTGTTCCCATAAATTGTTTGCTCACAAAATCCCTATGCATAGGAAGTATGTTAGGCTTAAATGTGTTTGCCATGTGATTCATTATGCTCCCGTTATGTTTCATTTCTTATCTTTTATGTGAGCATCATTGAAATCATCTTGCCTAGCTAAAAAGGCATTAAAGAAAAGCGCTTGTTGGGAGACAATACAATATTTCTACCTACTGTTTTTGTGTGCTCACATGATTAAGCTATTGTTGTAATCATGTTTTATAGCTATTGTTTCAATAAAGTGCCAAATAAAGCCTTTGGGATAGTGTGGATGATGGTTGACTTGAATCTGTGCAAAAATAGAAACTTTGCATCCAGTACATGAATTTTGATAATTCACTGGAACATGGAAAAATCCTGAATGTTTTACACATTATTTATATACAAATCTCCTAAGTTGTACTAATGTTTCAGAATTTTTGGGGTAACATAAGTGTAGCCAATATGCAGATCTTTACAAACTGTTCTGTTTTTGACAGATTCTGTTTACAATGCATAGTTTGCTTGTTTTATAGTTTCTATGGCTTATATTACTTAATATAAATTATGGAAATTATAGAGTACAGTAGGCATTATTTGGAAACAATTATGAATCTTTTATTTGACAGTGCCCAAGTGAATGGTTTGTTTTACTATACTAACCCATCTCACGAAATTCCGTTAAGTTTTGTGTGATTGAAGTTTTCAAATTTTGGGTGAGATATCGATATGGGAAGAATGAAGAGTGGCAAGAACCTAAGCTTGGGGATTCCCAAGGCACCCCCAGGTAATATTCAAGGAAGACCCAAGCAACTAAGCTTGCGGATGCCCCGGAAGGCATCCCCTCTTTTGTCTCCAACATTATCGGTAACCTCACTTGGAGCTATATTTTTATTCGTCACATGATATGAGTTTTTCTTGGAGAGTCATTTTATTTTATTAGGATTTTCTTTCTGTTATTTAGAGTAATGTTTTGCATCTTTTATTTCAATAAAAATGTCAAGTATAGCATTTACCATGCTTATTTTGCAAGTCTATATGTTGATGTTTGAAAACAGAAAGTTTGTTGATATGTTTTGAATATTTGTGAATAGTCAGGACATGATAAAATCTTTAAATTTTTACATGGTGAGATATAACAAATTTTCTACAGTGTGGAAATTTTTCAGAATTTTGGAGTTAGGGAAGTATGAATATTATCGCACTCTTTACAGACTATCCTGTTTAGACAGATTGCTGTTATGTTTGCATATGTTTGCTTGTTTAATGATTCTATTTGAGGATAGGAGTATTAAATATTCAGAGGCATTTAGTATGCAATGTTAAATTATAATTTTAGCAATTTTCTACTGTAGAGAATTATAATGTTTTGCATTGATTTATACTAACTTATCTCACGAGTTCTTGTTGAGTTTTGTGTGGATGAAGTTTTTAAGAATTAGGGAAACTGTTATATGAGATGAATTAAGTAGACACAAGAGCTCAAGGTTGGGGATTCCCAAGGCATCCCTAGTTAATATTTTAAGAAGTCTCAAGCATCTAAGCTTGGGGATGCCCCGGTTGGCATGCCACTTTTCTTCTTCAACAATGATCGGTTAGTTTTGGTTGAGCCTAAGTTTTTGCTTCTTCACATGATATGTGCTATCCTTGGAATGTCACTTTATTTTGTTTTGCTTGCTGTTTGAATAAAATACTTAATATCTGAAATTCTTAAATGAGAGAGAGAGAGTCTTCATATAGCTACTTAATTATTTGACTACTCATTGATCTTCACTTATATCCTTTTGGAGTAGTTTGTCATTTACTCTCGTGCTTCATTTATATCCTATGAGTAAATGGTTGGATGAATTGAATATCATAAATCTGAAATTATATATGTTTCATATGCTTATCCCATGGTGAGTAATGAATTCACATATAATAAGTATAGGTGGTAAAATTTATTGAAAGTTAGCAAACATAGCATTGGTCACTTGAACAATTCATGAAAGAATATTGAAGGAAGAGAGATTTCACATATAAATATACTATCTTGGACATCTTCTATGATTGTGAGCCCCATTAATTATCTTCAACTTGAGCAAATTAGTTTAAGTTGGACAAGGAAGACAACGTAATGAGTTATGTTTGGGTATATTTGTATAGAAGTTATATTTTTTTGGATCCTCCAACATGTGGTGCTTGCTTAGGATCTTTTGCTAGCCAAAAATTTGTACTAAGTAGAGATACTACTTATGCATCCAAAAACCCTTAAACCCAGTTTCTTTCCATAAGTGTCCACCATATCTACCTATGGATTGAATAAGATCCTTCAAGTAAGTTGTCATCGGTGCAAAAAGCAATAAAAAATTGCTTCTAAATATGTATGATCTTTTATTGTAAGGGAAAATAAGCGTTGTACGAACTTGTGATGGTAAAGAAATAAAAGCGACGGACTGCATAATAAAGGTTGCTATCACAAAGGGCAATATAATGTGACGTTTCTTTGCATTAAGGGTTTGCACATCCAAAAATAAAAAGCGCATGACAACCTCTGCTTCCCTCTGTGAAGGATCTATCTTTTACTTTTATGTATTTACTTTTATGAGTCAATAGTATTCCTTCTCATTTCAACCTCAATTATTCTCTAGTTGGCAAGTATCATGTGGTGGGGAAAGATCCAAGCATATATGCCATTCTAATATATAGTTGATCACAAATTATTATGGTTGACAATTATCTATATGATAAATAAGTTGGGAGGCGAAACATTAAGCCCCTATCTTTCTCTGTGTTCGATGGATGCTATTTGTTCTAAAAATATGCTTTGAGTATTAGCAATCATGGAAGACTATATGATAGTTGAGTATGTGGAATTTGCTAAATCCAAGCTCTTACATAGACCCTTCCTGAAAATAAGATGAATTGCAATTGTTTGATGACTGAGAACATATTTTGTTAGTTTTCAAGAAACTTTATGGTCTATACTTTAACTTGTGAATAGCTTGCTACTTTATCATGAGAAGTTTTATGAGATGAGCTATTATTTATGATATATAATGACGCTAGAAAAAGTGTTTGGAACTATCACTGATCAAATTTATGCACTATGCTAGCATTCACACTTCATAAATTATTTCTTTTATCATTTACATACTCGAGGACAAGCAGGAATTAAGCTTGGGGATGCTGATACGTCTCCAACGTATCTATAATTTATGAAGTGTTCATGCCATGTTTACAACAATTTTATATGGCTTTTGTATGATTTGATTAGAACTAACCCGGACTGAAGCTGTTTTCAGCAAAACTACCGTGGTGTCGTTTTTTGTGCAGAAATAGAAGTTCTCGAATGGGCTGAAAATTTACGGTGATTTTTATGGACCAAAAGAGACCCCCGAAGCTTCATGGGAGGAACAAAAGACCCACAAGGGCACGACAAGCTCGCTAGGCGCGCCCTACCCCCTAGGGAGGGGCGACCGAGCTTGTCGCTGCCTCATGGACCCCCTTGACGTGAGACCGACGCCAAAAATTTATATAAATACCCCAAACATCAAAAAGAACCCTAGATGAGAAGTTCCACCGCCGCAAGCCTCTGTAGCCACGAAAAACCAATCGGGGCCCGTTCCGGCACCCTGCCAGAGGGGGGAAATCATCGCCGGAGGCCATCTTCATCATCCCAGCGGCCACCATGATGAGGAGGGAGTAGTTCACCCTCGGGGTTGAGGGTATGTACTAGTAGCTACGTGTTTGATCTCTCTCCCTCGTGTTCTTGATTTGGCACGATCTTGATGTTCCGCGAGCTTTGTTAATATAATTGCATCATATGGTGTTTCTCCCTCTTTATCTCGTTGTGATGAATTGAGTTTTACCTTTGAGGTTTCACTTTTATCAGATTGAATACTTTTATGGATTTGAGAACACTTGATGTATGTCTTGCGTATGAATACATGTGGTGACAATGGGTCATATTGATTCACTTGATGTAAGTTTTGGCACTCAACTCGCGGATTCCCGAGGTGACATTGGGGTAATCTATGCATAGGGGTTGATGCACGTTTTCGTCTTTGTTTCTCCGGTAGAAATCTTGGGGCACTCTTTGAGGTTCTTTGTGTTGGATTGAATATTATGAATCTGAAGTTGTTTGATGCATATCATATAATTGACCCACGGATACTTGTGGTGACATTGGAGTATCTAGGTGACATTAGGGTTGATTGATGTGTATCATATGGTGTTATTCTGGTACGAACTCTAGGGCTGGTTGTGACACTTATAGGAATAGCTCAATAGATTGATCGGAAAGAATAACTTTGAGGTGGTTTCGTACGCTACAAACAATTTCTTCTTATGTTCTCCGCTAGATAAGAACTTTGGAGTGACTCTTTGTCGCATGTTGAGGGATTGCCATATGATTTAATTATGTTATCATTGTTGAGAGACTTTGCACTAGTGAAAGTATGAACCCTAGGCCTTGTTTTCAAGCATTGCAATACCGTTTTTGCTCACTTTTGTTACTAGGTACCTTGCTGTTTTTATATTTTCAGATTACAAAAACCTATATCTACTATCCATATTACCCTTGTATCACCATCTCTTCGCCGAACTAGTGCACATATACAATTTACTATTGTATTGGGTGTGTTGGGGACACAAGAGACTCTTTGTTATTTGGTTGCATGGTTGTTTGAGAGAGATCATCTTCATCCTACGCCTCCCATGGATTGATAAACCTTAGGTCACCCACTTCAGGGAAAATTTCTACTATCCTAAAAAACTCTGCGCTTGGAGGCCCAACACGAGTCTACAAGAAGAAGGTTATGTAGTAGATATCAGCATGGTGGTGGTAATGGCAGCGGAACACCGACATGGCTTCTCCAAACGCTCACGGATTGAGGTGGAGGCTTATCGGGAGAGAGATGAGGCTAGGGTTTGGTGTGTCCAGCCCTTGCGCCCCCTCCCCACTATATATAGGGGAGGCTTCCAAGGGGGGAGGAGTGCCCTCCAAGCCAAGTGGAGGCCCCCCCCCCCTCAGGGTTTCCCTTCCCCTAGGCGCATGAGCCAAGTAGGGGTTGGTGTGCCTGGCCCAATATGGCCAGGGCGCCCCCCTATATCCCATGCTACTTTTTGCGACATGGTGGAACCCTCCGAGGACTTTCGGACCCCTCCGGAACCTTCTGGTGACTTCCCATACAATATAAAAAAACCCGTACTTTTTCCCCGAACCCCGACAACAACTTTCCATATATAAATCTTTACCTCCGGAGCTCCTCGTGATGTCCTGGATCCCATCCGGGACTCCGAAGAACCTTCAGACTTTCCACTATTAATATCTCAATACTACCCTAGCGCTACCGAACATTAAGCATGCGACCCTACGGGTTCGAGAATCATGTAGACATTACCGAGACTCCTCTCCGGTCAATAACCAATAGCGGGACCTGGATTCCCATATAGGTTCCCACATATTCCATGAAGATCTTTATCGGTGGAACCACGATGTCAAGGATTCAGTTAATCCCATATATAATTCTTTTTGTTTGGCGATATGTTACTTGCTCGAGATTCAATCGTCGATATCTCCATGCCTAGCTCAATCTCATTACCGGCAAGTCTATTTACTCGTTCCGTAATACAAGATCCCATGACTAAACGCATTAGTCATATGAAGCTTCTTATGATGTTGTATTACCGAGAGGGCACAGAGATATCTCTCCGTCACATGGAGTGACAAATCCCAGTCTCGATCCATGCAACCCAACAGGCACCTTCGGAGATACCTATAAAGCAGCTTTATGGTCACCCAGTTATGAAGTGATGTTTGATAGCACACAAAGTATTCCTTCGGTGTCCGGGAGTGGCATGATCTCATGGTCTAAGGAACTGATACTTGACAGAAGAAAGTTGTAGCAAATAACTAAACGATCTAATGCTAAGCTTACGGTTGGGTCTGTCCATCCCATCATTCTCCTAATGATGTGATCACATTATCAAATGACAAATCATGTCTATGGTTAGGAAACCATAACCATTTTTTATCAACGAGCAAGTCTAGTAGAGGCTTACTAGGGACACAGTGTAGTTTATGTATTCACACATGTATTTAAGTTTCCGGTCAATACAATTCTAGCATGAATAATAAACATTTATCATGAACGGGAAATATGATAATAACCAATTTATTATTGCCTCTAGGGCATATTTCCAACATTCGGTACTTCTTCATTCTAGATGGCGAAGCCCTGTTGGACCGACAGAGGGATCGTTCCTTCGATACTCGAACGGGAGAAATAATTCTCGCGGTTGGAAGGTTTAATCGTAGATGCGGAAATCTGCACCAACATCTTCACCAAACCCTTATCTCCGCTTTGTAGTTGGTAAAGATCATATCTAAACCTCTTTGCATCTTCATTTTGAAACTTTGATTTAGTCTGGATTTTTTTCTAATACGTTTCCCAACATCATCTTCCCATGTGAACTCCGATTTAGTCAACTTGTAGAACCGAGAAAAAATGATTTCGGCAAAAGATAATTATTGTCTACCTACCTGTCTAACATGGAAGAAATGGAGAAGCCATAGGATAGTATACCGTTGTTCTTCGTTACATGAACTGCAATCACTAGATACCATCATATCTACTTTTTTTGCTTCATCTCACCCATGTGTGTGAAGCCACACGCTTAATTCAGTTGTATTGATGTCAACTTGTAGCATAGTGGGATTGGTAACCTTAAAAATATTATTTTGAAATGTTGTATCAACAAATTCATGAAGGCTTGCCCTCTCTCACAGATTTTTTTATCAAGATTACACCTTGTTTTAGATGGATTACGCCTTGTTACCATTTGTAATAGAAGCACCCCAAAATGAAATATATCACCTTTGGTTGTTACCCTTTCCTACTTCTCAATTCTGGCGATCCATACAACAAATCAAGCATAAGATTCGAAATGGGATATCCTTTTCCATTTGCAATGGAGAGGGGACCATCTTCTAGTTGAACTCGTGGGTGGGAAAGTCTATGTTATGTGCAGAGTTCCCAAACATGTTTGCTATCTGATCGGATCCGATGATGTTGGTTTCCACGGCGGCTCATGATGAATATTGGAATATCTTTTTCCGATGGACATTTGGGCCCGTGGAGACCGAGGAGTGGGCCAACTTGCGGGTTGCCCTCCCGTTGTTGCCCGCAGACTATCCAGACACCATTTCTCGGTGGCTGGCCCTCTCGGGGATCTTCTCTGTTTGGCTCTGCTCATCATTCCTTATGCCGATGATCTCCTCTTTTTTGGACATTTCCGCTCTTGACAGGGCATGTGCCTCTCAGTATCAAAATCTTTGTTTGGCAGCTATTGCTGGACCGCCTCCCATCTGGGATGGAGGTGATCAAGCGACACGGTCCTTGGGATGGGTTGTGCCCCCTTCATGGTGTTCCGGAGATAGGAACACACATCTTATTCTCGTCCACAATAGTGAGATTCCTTTGGAGCTTTGACGTGAGGCTCTAGGGCTCGACTATGCGGCCCTAGCCCTGGCTGGGTTCCTCTAAACCCGTGCCAACTAGACCGGGAGGAGGAGACGCCTGTTCTAGCTTGTGTTCGCAATGCTAGCTTGGATCCTGTTGACGACGCGTAATAAGATGATCACTGAGCGGGTCTTTCTTAGATGGGCCTCTAACTATCCTCAAATTCCTTGCATTTTTTGTGCACTGGCACCCGCTCTCTAGATAGCGGGATCGCAACCAGCTTCGCCACATGATGGACGCGAGACTACTGCCGCACGACGTTTGGCTTCGCCACAGACCTCTTGAGCTACCAGCCACTTGGTGGTCTCCTCCCCTTTCTTTTATGGTTGTTTTTGCGCGTGTTTGTGCTGATACCCCAACAGACTATTTTTTATTTGCGGTGCGCCACTTGAATTTGTTGTATGGATGTGGTGGTTGCTTTATTTATTAGTGGGGTGAAAGCCTATTTCAGAGTGGTGGGGCAATCACGACGAGCCTTATATGGTTTGAGATCAATTAGTGTAGACAAAGCAAGGTTGAAACTCAACATGGTCCCATATTGATCCAAGTTAGTTGTTACACGTAAGAATTACGATCTCTAACAACCTCTCTCATCTGCAACTTGAAAGGTTTATGGTTGAAGTTCTCAAGCAAACAAAAAGGTAATGCCTTGGTGAAGCCGTAGGCCACTTGAACCTTAGAAGTAATAAACTAATTTTCAAGAGATTTATGTGCAACACACTCTCTAACAAAATGGAAAGTCAATTTCAATATGCTTCGTCGTACCATGGAAGACATAGTTTGCTGAGGATGGGTTACTTATAAATTGCAACACCATATGTACTCCCTCCTATGAGACTCCAAGTTCCCTAAGTAAGAATTGTACCCATATAATTTCAGATCTAACATTTCAGCTGACGAAACAGAGACAACCTCGAAACACAATGATGACAGAGGTGTAACAAAGTGTGGAGACATCGTTAAAATTTCTAGGATCATGAGGTGGACATGCCAGAGCGGTGGTGGAGGAGAGATTGAGAAAACAAGTTAGGGCTTAGAAAGTAGGTGTGGATGAGAGGGGATATCCAATTCTGAGTCGAGGCTCATTTGCACCCAGTGAACAGTAAATTCAAAACAAATACTAAAAATATAAAGAAAAAAATTGCATGTAAGATGACTGAGTGTGTGAAGTGCGTGCCAAATTTCAAATCATTTGGACATCTCAGCAACTCCCAGTAAAAAAATCGAGTCCGAACAATGCACAAACAACAATGTTTTAACAGACCTCAATCTTTTTTGTTTAGAGCTACTCAGACATCCAAATGCTCTGAAATTTGGCACGAACATCAAGCACTCGGTCATCTTTCTCTGCAAAAAAAATTGGCATTTTATGAATTTATTTAATTTTTGAACATTTTTTTTTCAGGGCTCATTTGAGCCTGGGAGCCAAAACGCTACTCTCCGGGTGAGAGGCCGTTTACTGGAGTTAGAGGGTTTGAAGGTACACATTACGATGCATAGAAACAAACTAGCATCGTTACCTTGTTGAAGACATTGCTTGGAGTTTGTTCGGACTTAATCTTCAAGGTGAAAACCCATGATCTGATGTTTGATGGTTGGATCTGGTGACGGCGGCGCTTGGGCGTTGTACCCTTCCTAAAGGCGTCGCTTTTGAAGAACCTTTCTCATAGTCCTTGTGTTGTCAAGAAAGAGATGATTGGTGTTGATGGTCTTTTTTTTCTTCTTTCACCTAGACATAGCTTCGGTCTTTTATGACTTTGCTTTTGCTAGCGTGATCATTTGTGTGTGTGTGTGTGTTAGTGTCGGTTGTGTGATCCCAGTTATGCAGAGGTTGGGTGTGTTCTCATTTTGTTTGTATCCTCTTGATGCTATATTATGAAACATAAAAGACGCATTTTATCCAAAAAATAAACAAACTGGCCAGAGAATATAAATATGTAGGAAAATCATCTTAAAGTATGGTAGTATTCATAAAAACTTAAGAAATTGACCTAACAATTCAATGATAATTGAGCTCGTGTAAAATTCAAACTTAATACATTTTCCCCGTGAGATATTGTTGGACTATAAGTCAAACATAAACAAAACTTTCAGACCTTTCGTGATTGATCAATTTCGATATTTCAGGGATAAGATGTTCGTGAGCGTGTTTATAGGAGTGAGTGTTTGTACGTGTTGGTGAGGGTCTGCGTCCGTTTTGTGTTCCTAAAAAAACACATTTCTATTGAAAAAACGAAATCTACTGGCGTCAAACCCCAAAAATATCGAACCTTGTATGTATCAACATTTGCAATTGTCATTCTCGATAGACCGACAAACACGGCGAGAGAAGTGGAATTAACAAACATAGACCCGGAGTTAACTAGCTTGTGAAGACAGATCTTAGGAACGACAAGTGGAACATCACCTCTCTGAACAGAGTGTGCCAGCAATTGACATGTCTCAGATGTCTATTTTACCATTTGCAACGGAGCGCGCAACAAGATGAAGCAAATGAAACTAACGAAACGACCCATTAGACGAAATTAACCACTACGACGTTCCTCAAGGCCCTGCCTTTTCTGAGGAAACAACATTTACCCACCACGTCGTCCAGGAGCAGGAGGCTGATCGGAGGCGAAGAGGAAACCCAGCATCAGGAGGGAGAACCGGACGAAGCTCCTGACCCCCGGCACCACGCCGCCGCCCGTCGAGACGTACACGACCACAGCCGCCGAGACGGCCGCGAGGAGCAGGCCGGGGAGGAGGTGCGCGCGGCTCCTGGCGGAGGCGGCCGCCCGGACCACGAAGAGTAACCCGACGAGCCGGATGAGCACCCACTGCTGCTTCGAGAGGGACTCGACGCTGTCCGCGAGTCCCGCAAGCATCACGACCACAATGGCGTGCTCGAGCCTCTGGTCTTCCGTGGGCGCGGGGAGGGTCCGGAGCTCGGCCTCCAAGCGCAGGCCTTCCAAGAGACACACGGCTGCCTGGAGGGCGAGGGCGTTGTTCCGCTGGAGGTCTGCAAAGGCGCGGTGGAGGAAGCTCTGGGCGAGGTCGGGGTTGTCGAGGAGGTGGGGCAGGTTGTCGAGCACTGCCGGGAGCAGAGGATTCTCCATCGGCGTTGGGGCGGGCGGCGTGGGGTTTTCAGGCGTGGTGTGCCTGGGCTGGGCTGGGGTTTTTGGACTGGAAAGGGGAAAGTAGATGGGGGCAGTGGGGCCGAGGTGTCACGCCTTCACAGTGCTGTGATCGGCTGGACTTGTGAAGGAAGTTGATCAGGGACCCAAACGGTGATGCCATCAAAGGGTTTTCCGAAACGGCCGTGCTCTGACAAGTGAAGTTCTTTTCCTCCTTGCGAGGAGGCCTAGTTCTAAAGCGAAGAAACCAAAATTTTCCCAGCCGTAGGCTTCTTCTGGTGAGTAGGGAGAGTTGATTTTATTTAAATTTTGAGGAAGTTGAAAGTTGATTTGATGCCAAGCAGTTCTGGATAGTACTCTTGTGAGTCTCTGATCGGCACATCCAGGACAGTGTGGGGTCTGGAAGCTGAGGGAACATGTTTAGTGAAGGAGGCTTAATTTTCCACAATGTTACACTGAAGAGTGGTTACTACTTGAGACCAGATACATGAGTCCCCATAACACGAAAGACTAAATTCGATAATCCAGTCGGCAGATGTAAGCCAACAAGAACTTCGGCATCACAAAAGGCCGCTCTTATGCAGGCAGACACTTGCAAACCAAACTGAACTACTTGCATTTAGTGAAGGTTCGGACGGGGAGCGGGGACTAGTTTCAGGATTCAGAAAACTGAACCACTGTACTTGTGTTCGATCCTTCACTTAAATCATGGAGAAAAGTATGTTTTTAGTCCCTCAAGTTCTCAAAAAGTACAAACTTGGTCCCTTAAGATTTTTTGGTATACATTTGGTCTCTCAAGTCTCAAAACCGGACAAATTTAGTACAAAACCAGATTTTGACCGGGTTTGACCGCAGACTTTGACCGGATGAACAGTAAATTCGTAAAAAAATTCAAAAACAGTTCAAAAAAATCTGAAATTTTTTGTCATGCAACATGCTTACATGCGCAAGGTGCGCCCCAAATTTCATGGTCTTTCGACACACGAGGCGCCCGTGGCAAAAAAAAAATCTACAGCTGATGAACAGTAAAATAAAAAAAAATAGCAAAAGAAATCAAAAAAATCTGAAAATTTCTGGGGTTCAATATACTGGTGTGCACAAGGCCTGTGCAAAATTTTGGCATGTTTCGACATTCGAGGAGCTCGTGGCAAAAAAAACAAATTTTCGCTCACAAAAAAAAGCCAAAAATTGTTTTTTTTGCCACGAGTTCCTCGAATGTCGAAACATGCCAAAATTTTGCACGGGCCTTGTGCACACCAGTATATTGAACCCCACAAATTTTCAGATTTTTTGATTTTTTTTTGCTATTTTTTGTTTCGACATTCGAGGAACTCGTGGCAAAAAAACAATTTTTGGCTTTTTTTTGTGAGCGAAAATTTGTTTTTTTTTGCCACGAGCTCCTCGAATGTCGAAACATGCCAAAATTTTGCACGGGCCTTGTGCACACCAGTATATTGAACCCCACAAAATTTCAGATTTTTTTGATTTCTTTTGCTATTTTTTTCGATTTTACTGTTCATCAGCTGTAGATTTTTTGTTTTTTTTGCCACGGGCGCCTCGTGTGTCGAAAGACCACGAAATTTGGGGCGCACCTTGCGCATGTAAGCATGTTGCATGACAAAAAATTTCAGATTTTTTTGAACTGTTTTTGAATTTTTTTATGGATTTACTGTTCATCAGGTCAAACCCGTTCAAAGTCTACGCGGTCAAACCCGGTCAAAATCTTGTGTTGGACTAAATTTGTCCGGTTTTGAGACTTGAGGGACCAAATGTATACCAAAAAATCTTGAGGGACCAAGTCTGTACTTTTTGGGAACTTGAGGGACTAAAAACATACTTTTCTCTAAATCATGATACCATTTCGGAGGGCCACTAGGACGATCCTACGACTCGGGGTGAAGATGAGGTGCAAGCAGCCAGGATCAACCTGGGACATACCATTTCACTTGTTGTCGGATTATTAGTGTTTGTCTTCATGCAACTCCGCTTAACTGGACTTGTCTCTTACTATTGTTGACCGTTGTGAGCCATTATATAAGCTATCCCCGGGAGAATAAGGAGGCATAAATGGAACCTTAGGTTCTTTTAGTTGTATTTTCTGAATTATTAGTAAAAAAATATAGTTTAAATAAAAATTCCTCATTGGTCGATGGTTCTGCAAATCGGGTGAAAGATGTCGTCATATCCATCTCCGGATCTGATAACTAGCCACATGACGATCTGTACCAAGTGCCTCCATCCAAGGTTTAAAATTTCACTGAAATTTTGAGAAATTTCGAAATTTTTGACTGTTTTCAGGCTGAGTGGGTATTTTACGTTTCGCTCATAAAAATTGGTACTTTCAAACACGTATGCTAAAAGAAACACTTGGATCTGTTCTCCTAGTCACTAGGTCTAGAGTTTGATTCATGGGACACTCACATCTTGACTATTTTGCACAGAATAATTATTTTCCCAAA
Source organism: Thinopyrum elongatum (assembly GCA_011799875.1). Classification (NCBI taxonomy): domain Eukaryota; kingdom Viridiplantae; phylum Streptophyta; class Magnoliopsida; order Poales; family Poaceae; genus Thinopyrum; species Thinopyrum elongatum. The sequence continues at coordinate 370,717,721 of CM022299.1, read as the reverse complement.
CAAAATACTATATCCGTCTCAAATATAAGACAACCTACAAAAACGTCTTATATTTTGAGGCAGGGATAGTATAACCTAACCAAAATTCAAACCTGGCCTAATTGCTAGCTGAACAATGGACTAATCATAAGGATGGATAGTTGCTACGTCCACGGCTGTGTATCTTTAATCAAGTATCTTAAATGAGAATTCATTCAAAGTCAAAAAAAAAATCATTGATTTGTTCAAAATAATTTTGAAATTTTAGAAATTTTGACTATTTAGAGGTTCATAAATATTTTGCCCTTTCGAAATTCTAAACCTTGCCTCCATCCACCAGATCTGTAATGTTGTCATGTGCATCCTTTGGGCCCCATGAACGTGGAAGTGCGGGCCCTCCTGCTCGGCACCCAAAAGCACGACCATGATGTCGGCGACGCAATTCATCACCTGACGGATATTATAGATCCGCCCTTGCCGCGGAGCTCGGTGAGCGTTTGACAATAAAGGGTTTCCCCCCGCTTTATATTATAAGGCAAACACCCGATACATCCGAACATCCAGCTCGCTGGGGCCGCAGCACAGATAAGCCCAAAAGAAAAACAAGAAGAAGAAGAGAAATAAATGCCGACACCGGCACATCAACGAAGAAAGGCAACTGCGGTCGCGTCAGGACTATATATGATGAAAATATTGAGGTCGACGTTGATGATGTGGATGATGTCGTTGAGGCGGTTCAACAAGTCCGCCTCCTCCTTGCCTTAGGTCTCCCAAAGTGCCTCTACAATTTCTTCAAGCTCAAGGTTGCCAAACTCCTCGACTTCCAGTTCAGTGATGGTGTTGGTGGTGGCCTCTCGGAATTCAATGTTTCCAAGCACATGTTTCGGATTTCGAATAGTGAACTCGGGGATTTGAGTATTTTAAATGGGATATGGAGAAGCTATATGCGCCCGAGTAGTGTCAATGGTGGTGGTGGTGGCCTCTCTGAATTCAATGTTTCCAAGCACATGTTTCGGATTTCGAATAGTGAACTCTGGGATTTGAGTATTTTAAATGGGATATGGAGAAGCTATATGCGCCCGAGTAGTGTCAATGAAAGCCACCAACAAACTGAAGCAGAATCCGAGAAGCGGTATAACAAACCCGAAAAAGATAAGATTCGCTATTCACAACATATAGCCAATATAACAATCAACTTGATGTAAATTATGGAAGACAGCCCAGAATATACGGAATGCGAAATATAATGTTTACTAAAATGTTTGGAATTGGTCTTATCATGGGTACCAAAATATACACATTTCAGCTAAAACAAAATCAGTAACACATGAATTCAAGTTAAATTGAACACGATTCAAATCCTTGCCAGATATTGCTCGAATTCCACTTAAATTTGAACAAAAATTTAGGCATTTTTGTCTATACTTGAAATTTCGGCAACTTTATGATGGGCCACCCACCCCCAACACCACCAAACAAAAGAAAATTCTCAACCCCCAAAAACCTCGAATGGTATGTGTCAGCATTCAGCAATTACCATGTCTCAGATCTGTATCACCAACAGAGCAAACGACATGACAAGGAAAGTGGAATTAACGGGCATCGATTATACGAAGTGAACTACGCTTCTGGAGCCACATTACCCTCCACGACCAGAAGCGAAGAGGAAACCCAGCACCAAGACGGAGAACCTGACGAAGTTCCTGAACCCGGGCGCCACCGCCGCCGACGCGGCCGCGAGGAGCACGCCGGGGACGAGGTGCGAGCGGCTCCTGGTGTAGGCGGCCGCCCGGAGAACGAGGAGCACTTGGACGGCCTGGGTGAGATGCCGTTGCTGCCGCAGGAGGGCGTGGAAGCTGGCCTCGTTCGCCGCGAGCAGCTCCTCCGTGGCCACGGGGAGGGCCAGGCGCATTCCCTCCAACTCCAAGGCCAGGCGCTGGATTTGCTCGAGCTGGGCCGCCACCTCGCCGAGGCGGGCTTCGGTGCGGTCGATCTCGGCATGGACGAGGTCGAGGAGGCTCTGGGCGAGGTCGACGTCGTCGACGAGGAGAGGTAGGCCTCTGATCACCATCTCCAGCAGCGTGTTCTCCATTCGGTCTGGGCTGGCCGGCTGGGACTTGTTTGGGGGCGTGGCGAGGGTTTTTCACTGGAAAGGGGAAAGTGGGATGGGGATCATAGTGGGGCCCAGGAGGTGTCGCGACATTCAGAAATCAGAACGTTGCCCGCCTGCCCGGGGCTGGATCAGAACTTGCGCTTGAAGTTGTGTCTCTCTGTGCTCAGGTTCTGCGAGCAAAGTACTATCCAGACGGTGATGTCCTTAAGGCGGGGCCAAAAGCTGGATCTTCATTTACATGGCAAAGCCTATGGGCAGGGATCCAAACATTTTGGAGAGGATGCATATGGCGTATTGGAGATGGACAAAATGTTAATATTTGGACCGATCCATGGATTCCTAGTAGTCCTGACAGAAAGGTCATATCCCAACGTGGCCAAGTACTCTTGTCTAAGATTAGTGAATTAATTGACCCCTCCACTGGTCAATGGGACGAGATCCTCGTCTCCTCAATTTTTTGCTCAGTAGATGTCCGGAGAATTCTGAGTATACCGCTAAATTACATGGCGTTTGATGACTTCATAGCGTGGCATTTTACTCGCAATGGGATTTTTTCAGTTCAGTCTGCTTATCATGTGGAGTGGTCTCACCAATTTAGGAGGAGTGGTATTAATCTGTCAACACCAGGACCTTCAGTTAATAACCCTGTTTGGAAAGCTCTTTGGAATTTGTCACTGCCTCGTAAAATCCAGGTGTTCTGTTGGCGGGTATTGCACGGAATAATCCCGCTAAAATCTATACTTGCAAACCGCCATGTGGGTACTGATGAAACATGTCCCATTTGCAAACAAGGTCCGGAAGATATTAAACATTTGATGTTTACTTGCGGCCGAGCTATGGACCTTTGGAGTGTGCTGGGCATATCTCAGGTAGTAATGGATGTTTTGCATATTGACCGCTCTGGGTCAATAATTTTTGAACAGATTTTGTGCCAAACAAACAAGCCGATTCAGTGCATGCCTACTGTAAGGGTACATGAAATAATAGCCATCGGAGGCTGGTACTTATGGTGGCTCCGCCGGCAAACTACCCACAACGAATCAGTTCCTCCAATGAGTAAATGGCCACTATCTATCTTGGGTATTGCTGCTCATGCAACACGAGCTGGTCGTGGGAATCAAGTGAACTCTCAGATTAGTTGGACTAAACCTAATCCGGGTTTTGTTAAACTAAATGTAGATGCTTCATACCACGCAGAAGATGGCATGGGAGCTACGGCTGCTGTCATTAGAGATTTATCAGGCAAATTTCTTGCTGGGAGATGCACATTTTACTTGCATGCTGCAGATGCGGTTACAATGGAGGCAGCGGCTATGAAAGAGGGGTTGATCTTGGCTAACTCTATGGGGTTTCACAGAGTTACAACTGAGTCTGATTCGACTGAAGTCATTAACTTTTGCACAGGACAATCACAATGGTGGGATCCAGCAGTAGCTATTTATGCAGAATGCATTGACGTGGTTTTCATGATTGGGAAGGTCGGCTTTATTCATTGTCCTAGAGAAGCCAACAGCGTTGCTCCTGAGCTAGCTAGACATAGTTTTTTGAAAAAATTATCTTGTAATTGGGACGATGATCCCCCTAGCTGGTTATACTCGAAGCTTGTGGATGATGTAATGTTGCTTAATAATCAATAAAGCTAGCCATGATGGCCTTCCCTAAAACAAAGATCCTCCTGGCGAACCAACCTGTGGTTGGATGGTTAGAGGGACTGTGGTATCCCCAGCCCACCAGGGTTCAAATTCTGGTGCTCGCATTTATTTCTGGATTTATTTCAGGATTTCCGGCGATGCGCATTCAGTGGGAGGAGACGTTCCCATCGACGACGAGGTGCCTACGGTGACTTACTAAATTTGAAGATGATATGCCGGCTCAGTCTTTCGAAGGTGCTCATAGGGGTAGGGTGTGCGTGTGTGCGTTCATAGGGGTGTGGGTATGCGCGTGTATATGAGTGCTTGTGTCTGTACTGATGTTCAAAAAAAACTAAGATCCTCCTGGGGTTGGCCCAACCATACATGACGCCCTCGATTTAACGAATTTAACGAATGAGAAAACTTGCTAGTAAATGAGTTTCGATATTGAATGCCCGACCCTCAAAACAGAAAGAACAATTAAAATCCAAAACTCGAAGTTTGATTTCAGATATGATCTGGCCGCCTGCTGTAGCCCTTGGGTATATCATTAGCAACATGTTTCGAATGAGTGGCCATCACGAAATTGTGAAGATCACCCGCTAGGGAAAGAGCTTCCCTACAAGCAATGGCTTCGAGCGATACAACATCCTGGTGCCGTGAATCACTAGGGAAGATGAACCCAAATAATGTCTAGAAGAATCCATGCATACTGCCACCATTGATCACCATTACCAGATCTTGCTAGACAGCGTCTACATGTATTTTTGCCACTGTTCAAGAATTCGTCTGATTAATTAGTTAACTTGACAATTAATTCCTACTCGTAGGGTCACCAGGTAGCCGATAAACAAATAAATCATTCGATTAATTGATTAACTAGCTGATTAGCCTACTCGCCAGCCAACCGAGAAGCTACCAGTTAACGATTTCCTCAACAATGATATTTGCGAACCCTGAATTAGTAGGCTTCTAAAATAATAATAATAATTAGATTGGGCTTCTAGAATATGTTGGGGGAGGGGGCAACTTATTTTCACAGTCGGCCATAAGCCCCAAAGAACTGGCCCCTACTCCATGGCTTCACTTAATCCTCCTTGCAATTAGAGAGGTCCATCTCGAGTTGGTCGAATAGCTCATCGACCTCGGCATCCCTCTTGTGATAATCCTCCTTTTCTTGCAATTTGAAAGTGCTAGTTATCGACTAGGGGGGGGGATAGGCGATTTTTATGAAAGACTTCAATAGACGCAAGATCTTCGAAGACAGACAACCAAACAGCACATATACGATATGCAGCGGAAGATAAGCTACGCTAGGCAGGCTATAGGCAAGTAAACAGTACAATGAAAGCACAAAGACTAATAGCAGCTAGGTAGAATAGATCGGAATAGGAAGATAGTATGGAGCCCAACAGATGAAAGTCTTCACACAATGAAGTCAAACAGATTAGGCAAGCAAGCAATGACTTGACGAAGACAAACTGAAATGTAAAGGAGGTAGGGGATAAAACCAGTTGCTTGGTGAAGACAAGAATTTGGTAGACCAGTTCCAGTTGCTGTGACAACTGTACGTCTAGTTAGGGAGGCTGAGATTGAACCTAGAAGATCGCGTCTTCACCTTATTCCCCTTAAGCTAAGGATACTTAGTCCTCGCCCAATCACTCTGGTAAGTCTTCAAGGTAGACTTCCAAACCTTCACAGACTTCGTTCACCGGCGATCTATAATGACTCTTGGATCCTTAGAACGCGGCGCCTAACCGGCTGGAGGATACACAATCCTCAAGTGTAATAAGTCTTCAGATCACGCGGATAGAAAGACTTCAGTGATGCCAACACTCTTTGGGCTTTGGGTGTTTTGGGTTTTGTCCTTGCAAGGATTTCTCTCTCAAAGGCTTCGGAGGTGGGTTGCTCTCAAACAATAAAAGCCGTGTGCTAACTCTGAGCAGCCACCAATTTAAGGTGTAGGGGTGGGCTATTTATAGCCAGGAGGCAACCCAACATGATATTTCCGAAATGACCCTTGGTCACTAAGGAACCGACACGTGTCCAACGGTCGGATTTCAAACACACGTGGCAGCTTGACTTGGGCTACAAGCAAAGCTGACTCATCCAACTCTGGATAAGATTTACTCTCATTGTCTTCACTCGAAGACATAGGATTTTGGTTGAGCATCACGTCAGTTTTCTGACTTTGTTCACCTGGACCCCACTTAATAGTTCGGTGGTTCCTATGACTTAAGAAAGAAGAAAATGAAACTACGAAAGAAACTTTGTCTTTGCACTCCATAGTCTTCAAGTGAATGTCTTCACATGTCATTATCTTCGACGTGAATGTCTTCACGAACCACCATTGTCTTCAATGTCTTGATACATTTTTAGGGGTCATCTCTGGTAGGTAAACCGAATCAATGAGGGACTTCTACCTGTGTTATTCTGCAATTCTCACAAACACATTAGTCCCTCAACCATGGTTGTCGTCAATACTCCAAAACCAACTAGGGGTGGCACTAGATGCACTTACAATCTCCCCCTTTTTGGTGATTGATCACAAACTGGTTGAAGTTTTCAACGGGGATAAAAATATGTGTAAGTTAAAGAATGCGGTAAATGGCTTCATGAAGTTGAAAGGGGCTCCTCCTGAAGATGTGCATATCAGTAATTTGCCTTTGAATGCAAATGCACATGGCAGGTTCTGCTTTATGGAGATCTCCTTCAATTCATGAAGACAATTCATCGTGCATACAAAAATGTAGTGAAGATAATGACATGCACAATGAAAAATGGACGTCTGCGGAATGATTTCATGCGGAATTTATCATCGCAACAAGAGGTAGCAGCAAAAGTGGCAGACGACCATGAGGTTTAAGCGTTACAACTCAAAACCAACAGTTCAAGAACGAGAGTTGCAAAACTTAACAAAAATAAGCACCCGACCCATATAGACCCGCTTGAATACTATCAACTCATATGCTTCTCCCCCTTTCGTCAGAATGATCAAAAAGGAGTGAAGACATAGAGTGCCTAAGCGTTCCCATGAGGTGTTGGTAAAGATGTTGGGGCAGCCGGGTCGACGGTGGAGTTGGGCGGTGCAGAGGGGCCTGATGCAGAGTCGTGATGTAGTGAAGCCATGGCTGGTGACATGGCGTCGTCCTCCTCATCAATGACTCGAGCAACAACAGTTGGAGCCGAAGATGAGTATTCAGAATCTTCAATGGAAGGTGTTGGACACCAACTTGCTGACTGTGGAGGCCTAGAGTCAAACTTGAAACGTTCAGTGAAGCCATCTGCTTGAAGTTCATCTTCAGAGCATAGCAGAGTGAGGCTCTTCCAGGCACGCCAACAGGCTTCATGAGCAACAAAAGAATTCTTAGTGGAGAGGTTGCGTATGCGATTGACATCCACAAGAAGACTTTGCATCTGACGCTTCATCCAGTCATGATGCCTATCATGTTTCCGATGAAGAGAAACAAGAAGCTCTCGGTCATTCAGCACACGAGCACGCTTCTGAGGCCTTTGAGCTACTGTGCTGGCTGTGTTGGGGAACATTGCATGGGAAACAAAAAAAAATTCCTACGCTCACCAAGATCAATCTAGGAGATGCACATCTACGAGAGGAGAGAGGTGTCTACATACCCTTGTAGACCGAAAGCATTAACAATGTAGAGATCGTGGTTGGCGTAGTCGTACTCGCGTCGAGATCCAATCCATTCCAAGTACCACACATGCGGCACCTCCGAGTTTAGCACACGTACGGCACGGCGGCGTCCTCTCATTCTTGATCCAACAAGGGAGGGAGAGGAGGTAGATGAGATATGAACCAACACAACGGCATGGTGGTGGTGGCAGCGGAACTCCGGCAGGGCTTCGCCAAGCGCGTACCGGTGAAACGTGGGAGGAGTTGGGAGAGGTAACGGGCAAGGGGCGAAGGGTGGCTGCCCCTAACGCCTCCCCACCTTTATATATGCGTGGAGGGGGCTAGTGGCTTGCCCTCCAAGGCCCTAGGGGCGTTGGTCAAAGGGGGAGGAAGGAAATCCCTCCTTTCCTTCCCCACCGATCGCTAACCCCCCTTTTTAGGGACCCTGATCTTATCCCTTTGGGATATGATACTATTCCTTTCAAGGGAGGATCTTGGTGTGCCTAGACCAGGGTTGTAGGGACTTTCCCAACTACCCAGGTTCATGTGGGCCCCCCCATGCAGGTGGGCCCCACTCTAGAACCTTCTAGAACCTTCCCGGTACAATACTGAAAAAACTCGAACTTTTTTCGGAACCCCGATAACAACTTTCCATATATGAATCTTTACCTCTAGACCATTCCGGAGCTCCTCGTGATGTCCCGGATCCCATCCGAGACTCCGAACAACCTTCGGAATTTCCACTATTAATATCTCAATACTACCCTAGCGCTATCGAACGTTAAGCGTGTGACCCTACGGGTTCGAGAATCATATAGACATGACCGAGACTCCTCTCCGGTCAATAACCAATAGCGGGACCTGGATGCCCATATTGGTTCCTACATATTCCACGAAGATCTTTATCGGTTGAACCACGATGTCAAGGATTCAATTAATCCCGTATACAATTCCCTTTGTCCATCGGTATGTTACTTGCCCGAGATTCGATCGTCGGTATCTCTATACCTAGTTCAATCTCGTTATCGGCAAGTCTCTTTACTCGTTCCGTAATACAAGATCCTGTGGCTAACTCTTTAGTCACATTGCTTGCATGCTTATTGTGATGATGTATTACCGAGTGGGCCCTGAGATACCTCTCCGTCATACGGAGTGACAAATCCCAGTCTTGATCCATGCCAACTCAACAGACACCCTCGGAGATACCTGTAGAGCATCTTTATAGTCACCCAGTTACGTTGCGACATTTGATACACACAAGGTACACCTCCGGTGTCAGTGAGTTGCATGATCTCATGGTCAAAGGAACAGATACTTGACATGAAGAAAGCTATAGCAAATAACTTAAATGATATGATGCTAAGCTTATGGTCGGGTCTAGTCCATCACATCATTCTCCTAATGATGTGACCCCGTTATCAAAGGACAACTCATGCCTATGGTTAGGAAACCTTAACCATCTTTGATCAACGAGCTAGTCTAGTAGAGGCTCACTAGGGACATATTGTTGTCTATGTATCCACACATGTATTTGAGTTTCCGATCAATACAATTCTAGCATGGATAATAAACGATTATCATGAACAGGGAAATATGATAATAACCAATTTATTATTGCCTCCAGGGCATATTTCCAACAATCTCCCACTTGCACTAGAGTCAATAATCTAGTTCACATCACCATGTGATTAACACCCAAAGAGTTATGGGGTTTTATCATGTTTTGCTTGTGAGAGAGGTTTTAGTCAACGGGTCTGCAACATTCAGATCCACATGTACTTCGCAAATCTTTATGCCATATTGTAGATGCTGCTACCACACTCCACTTGGAGCTATTCCAAATGGCTGCTCCACTATACGTATCCGGTTTGCTACTCAGAGTCATCCGGATTGGTGTTAAAGCTTGCATCGACGTATCCCTTTACGTCGAACTCTTTATCACCTCCATAACCGAGAAACATTTCCTTATTCCTCTAAGGATAATTTTGACCACTTTCCAGTGATCCACTCCTGGATCACTCTTGTACCCCCTTGCCAGACACATGGCAAGGCACACATCAGGTGCGGTACACAGCATGGCATACCGTATAGAGCCTATGGCTGAGGCATAGGGGACGACCTTCGTCCTTTTTCTTTCTTTTGCCGTGGTCGAGCTTTGAGTCTTACTCTACTTCACACCTTACAACTCAGGCAAGAAACACTACTGGAATCAGGGTCTTTGCCATCTGCCAGCTCTTTGCCGTCTGCCAGCTGATGGCAAAGAGGCTGTTTGCCGTCTGTCTTGCCAAAGCAGACGGCAAAGAACCAGCTGATGGCAAAGAGTGTCTTTGCCATCTGCCACTTATTTGCCGTCTGCTGGCAGACGGCAAAGAGTTCTTTGCCGTCTGCCAGTAGACGGCAAAGACCAAAGTGGGCCCCACGGGGCACAGCACTGGCTAGGTCAAGCTCTTTGCCAACTGCCAATTCTTTGCCGTCTGCTGACAGACGGCAAAGAATTCTTTGTCGTATGCCCGCAGACGGCAAAGAGGTGAGAGGGGGGCCCACAGCATCACGGCGGGGGCTGTCTAACGGTCACCCCCTTTGCCGTCTGCTGGCAGACAGCAAGGAACTCTTTGACGTCTGTCAGCAGACGGCAAAGAGGTGGGTTCTTTGCCATCCGCTGGCTGATGGCAAAGCCCAGCCCGGCCCCACCCCTCTCTCTCCCTGCAGCCCGGCCCCACCCCTCTCTCTCTCCCTCCCACCTCACCCACCCACCCACCACCCCAGCCCCGTTCCCGCCCAGCCCCGTTCCAGCCCAGAACCGCCGCCAGCCCCGGCGCCCGCCCCTCCACCGCAGCCCCGCCACCCCAGCGCCACCACCCCCGCTCCCGTGCGCCCGCCCCACCACCCTAGCCCCCCCCCCAGCCCTGGCAACCGCCCCTCCACCGCACCCCCCACCCCCCCAGCCGCCCAGCCCCGGCCCCGCCCCACCACCCCAGCCCCCCCCTCCACCCCCCCACCCCCCCCGCCCACCACCCCAGCCCCGCCATCGCAGCCCGCCCCGCCCGCCCCTCCACCGCAGCCCGCCCCGTCTCCTCCACCGCAGCCCGCCCCGACGCCGCCCCAGCGCCCGCCAGCAGGTCCAGCACACCGTCGCCGCCGGGAGAGGTAGCTACTCCGCCTCCTCCTACCCCCCCCCCCCCCCCCCCCAGCGCCGGCGTCTCCGCCTTGGTTTCCCCCAATTTCCTAGGGTTCTTGGTCACTGAACAGGTTGATATGCCCTTGTTTGCATATAAGCTACTGCTTATAGTTGATATACACTCATGTTAATTGTTAATTTTGGTTACTGGAGTCACTGGTTTGATCTCTAGTTGGCTGGCTGCTGGTGTTGGTCCATTTACCTACATATACTCACTGTCATGATATGCTCTCTTGGCTTGGCTTAATTATCTGTTACTCTCATAACTATGATTTGTTCTATTTGTCTTTAGTAGTTATAGCAGGTACTAGTTCCTGTGATTATAGCATGTACTAGTTCTTCCTATAAACTAGTTGGTGTTTCAGTTTAAAATGAATATGCTCTGTGTAGTTGTTATGTGGTTTAAAATGAATATGCTCGATGCTAGTTGGTGCATCCAGTACTACTAGCCCATGTGCTAGTGTTGTGCTGGTGTTCTTACTTGCAGAAAAGTACCAAGTGTAAGTGGTGCTTGTGTTCTGCTATGGCAGATCATGATCATGTGCTACTGATGGCCTAGTTCTTCTACTTTTTTTTATATCCGGACTAATTTCCGTATGATTTGTTTCAACCATGTACTGCTAGTTGTGGCTGTCAAACAAAAAGAATTATTCAGAGTTATTTATTCAGAGGATGAACACTGTTATTCAGAGTTATTTATTCTATTTCTTAACATAGAAGACCTATTTATCTTGAAAGTTCCTTTCATATCCTTCATGCATTCCAAGTCAGTTCCTATTGCTATGGGATATGGCACACCAACGTCAAATTTTGCATTCTAAAGAACCTGTTATGGCCTTGTGTTGAGAAGAACATGTACAATCCAGGGGCTCGGCTCTCTAATTTATTTATTCCCTTGGTTGGTTGCTTAGTGCTCCTGTTCTTGGACTGAACTTGATGCAGAAAATCTGTAACTCGTTTCTTGTACTGCTACAGCCAACGATTCTTGTAGCACACGGACTCTCCATTCCTGTACTGCTGGATATTTTCTTTTCTTTTCTTCCCTCACCGTGCTAGTAGCAGTATAGCAAGAACAATGAGGTATTTGTGTAGTTAATCAACTACTAGTTTGATACATAAATGCCCATGAGATGCTCCTGTTGGTTCCTTGCATTTTTTGTTTTTGTTTTTCTTTATGGAGGTTAATTGTTGGTTGGTAGCAAGCAGATCCATGCTAGTCTGATCCACAGACGTTCATGGCGGTGGTAGGGACTTGTCTATATGCCTGCTGCTGCTGTACTCATGTGCTGTCCTAGATGATTAAATCGATTAGTTGACTGTTTGTTAACTAGAAGAAGAAAACCTCTTTGCAGGGCCTCGCTGACCACAAGGATAAAAAATAGAGCGCCTCTCTGCCCTTGCAGGTGCCTATGAGCACAGCTTGGGTCGTGATTACTGCTAGTTTGGAGTGAGAATACACCATAGGTCTCAGCTAGCTTGTTCCGCTGGATGCAAAGGATCACGCCGTGCTGCATAATGTGATTGGGTAGCTAGCCCTGGGGATAGTTTTGCATTAATCAGTTCAATCAGCCGTTATCATTTCAATCAGTTTCTTTACGCCGCTGGTGAAAGATGTAATGTTACATCCAATGCTGCAAAGTAATATAAAGAATGTTGTTATGTTATTTCAGCAAAGGAAAAAAATGTTGTTTAGGTTTTTTTAAGGGAGACATGCTGTATATAGTAAAATATTATCTACATCGTTTGTCCTAGTATTGGACATGGATATCTTTTATGACTTTCTGATGATAGACATAATTTACTACTACTACATCTGTTTCGAATTTATCTTTGTCCTTTTGACACCACGACACCCAGACACGACACCCCCGACCCCCGACACCTCTTCGGCCTCCTGTTGACCGAAAAGGTGCTTTTCGGCCTTCCAGAGGCCGACGGGGTCATATATTTGTGAATTATGAGTTATGTCATATATTTTTCGATTTTGTTATGAAAAACATCATATATATTTGTGTTGATCGGGTGGATTTAAATGTGCAGTTGTTTCGTCGCTGTGAGGGTCTGGTGTTCGACGACCTCCCCGTGCGTTCGACGAGCTCCGCCCCTGCATTCGTGGGTGAGCACAAATGACATCTCCTCCTCTCCCCCTTCATTTGCTCTGTTCCGGTCTTCGTGCCGATGAAACTTGCTAGCTATAGGTGTCTTCAATCATCAGTATGCGTGACCACTATGCATCTCCCGTTCGAAAGGGTTACATCTATAAATATGCATTCATTTGCATATTTATAACCGTGATTCTTTCGAATTGTCCAACGTTATCCATGGACAGCCCGAGTATGTGTAGATTGGGTTCGTTTTCCCATATGCTCTGCTCCGGATCCGATGCAGAATTTCGTCAGTGCCTCCCTGTTGTTCTCTGGGTACACATCCTCTCTGCTTATTGCCGAGACGTGTATCAGGAGAACAGCGGGGAAGTGCTGCCGAAATTTTGCGTCGGATCCGGAGCAGAGCATGGGAAAACAAACCCAATCTACACATACTCGGGTGGGATTAGGACCTATCCTTACCTACTAGCGTCTAGGTTGCATGGACGTAATAAAACTGACAAACTCTATTAACTGATGAATATGGTTTGCTGAATTATGTATGTATTTCTTGTGTGTCCAGTAGCTAGGCAAGATGAGTGATCGTGCGTGGATGTACACCGGTCACACTAGTCAGAAAGACATGACCCATGAATGGATGAGAAAAACCAAGGGTTTGTGAGAGCCGCATTTGCAAATGGACAGGAAACAACCTGGTGCCCCTGTGTCCGCTGCGACAACTTTCATAAGAAGTCAGAGTTTGAAATGATCAAACACCTGCAGAAGTTGGGTTTCACGCCTAATTATACGGTATGGACATTTCATGGTGAGTCTGCCCACCATGCCAGAGCTGAGGAGGGCCGTCGTCGCACCGACGAGCATGGTACCGGGATGGAAGACATGGTGGAAGACTTTGATGATGCTCGGGATTCGGACGATGAGATGGAGGAATCTGCAAAGGCCTTCAATGATATGTTGGAGTCTTCAAAACGTCCTCTCCACGAGCACACTGAGCTTTGTTAGCTGGATGCCATCGCACAAGTAATGGCTCTGAAGGCTCAATTCAACTTGGGCAGAGAATGCTACGACGCGATGATGACACTATTTGGACGATTTCTACCCAAAGGCCATGTAATGCCTGCAAACCTGTACCAGTCGGACAAAATCCTCCGTGTACTTAAGATGCCCTATGAGAAGATAGATGCCTGTGAGAAAGGATGTGCCTTATTTAGGCTTGAGTATGCGGACTTGAAGTATTGTCCCGTTTGCCAGTCTTCCAGGTATGTTGAGGTAGACAACGGTATGGGTGAGAAGAGTCAGACAAAAATCCCAGTTAATGTTCTTCGGTATATGCCAATCATACCAAGACTTCAACGTCTTTTCTTGGTCGAAGAGACGACCAGACAGATGACATGGCATAAATTGGGCAAAAGAACCGAACTAGATGCAGATGGGGAGCCGATGTTGGTACACACATCGGACGCTTTTGCGTGGAAGCGCTTCGATGCAATACATCATGCAAAAGCGGCAGATCCAAGGCATCCTCGACTCGCCATAAGCACGGATGGGTTCAATGTGTTTGGTATGATGGCAGCCCAATACAGTTGTTGGCCCGTATTTGTCATTCCACTCAATCTCCCCCCCGGACAGATTATGCAAAGAAAGAACATTTTCCTGACGTTGATAATTCTGGGGCCCAACTATCTGGGGAAGAATATGAATGTGTACATGCAGCCGCTTAAGGATGAACTGCAAGAAGCTTGGGATAATGGGATCAAGACATACGACGCCGCTACAAAAAAAACTTTCTAATGCGTGCGTGGTACATGTACTCGATGCATGACTTGCCGGCGTATGCGCTATTCGTTGGCTGGTCTGTGCATGGAAGGTTCCCGTGCCCCACATGCAAGGCAGCTCTTGAGTTTCGTCGGCTGCAGGCGGGTGGCAAGTTTTCTTGCTTCGACATGCATAGACAGTTCCTGGATCCTCGCCATAAGTTCAGAAAAGACAAGAAGAACTTCATCAAAGGTAGAGTTGTCAAAAACTCTGCACCACCTGCGTTGACAGGCCAACAGACCCTGGATCAGTTAAACTCTCTCGAGCCAGATCCGGAGCGTCCAGGGTATTTCAAGGGGTATAATTCCGAACACGCCTGGACTCACAAGACATGCTTGTGGGATCTGCCTTACTTCAAAGACCTCCTTTGCCCACACAACATCGACGTGATGCACACTGAAAAGAATGTCGGCGAGGCCCTCTTTGGTACATTGTTCGGCATAGAGGGGAAAACAAAGGATAATCCTAAGGCTAGAGTCGATCAGCAGGCTCTATGTGATAGACCGCTACAAAACATGCGACAACCAAAAGGAAAGAAGAACTGGACGAAGCCAAAGGCATGGTTCAATCTTGGAAGGCCAGTTATGAGGGAAATACTCCTGTGGGTGAAAAATGAGTTGATGTTCCCCGATGGGTATGCAGCGAATCTAAAGAGGGGAGCGAGCCTTGAAAAATTGAAAATATTTGGTCTCAAGAGTCATGATTGGCACATATGGCTTGAGCGGGTAATGCCGGTGATGTTGCGTGGCTTTATCCCTGAGGATGAATGGCTAGTACTGGCAGAGCTGAGCTATTTCTTCCGTGTTCTTTGTGCGAAAGAACTATCACCTGGCTTGCTAGAAGAACTGGAAGAGTTGGCGCCGGAGTTGATCTGCAAGTTAGAGAGGATCTTTCCACCGGGCTTCTTTAATCCAATGCAGCATTTGATTTTCCATCTCCCGGCCGAGGCACGATTGGGGGGGCCGTGCAGAATCGTTGGTGCTACGCAACTGAGAGGATGCAGAAGACGCTTTGAGAAAAAAGTAAAAATAAACATCGAATTGAAGCATCGATGGCCGAGGCATTCATTACTGAGGAGGCGGCAAACTTCGTGACAGCACACTACGAAGCCAAAAATCATCATTTGCATAATCCGAAGCCTCGGTACAATGCTGGCGACCCTAAAAAGGGTGGATCCAACCTCAGCCTATTCAAAGGGAAGCTCGCACCAGCCGGTGCTTATACTCCCTTATCGTTGGATGTCGATGAATGGCGGACCATTACGTTGTATATCTTGAACAACCTAACAGAAGTGCGGCCATACATCGAGTAAGTTCTCGGTACATTGTTTCGCAACCTCTAATTCCTTTGAACTGCTCTTATTCCTGGATATTTGATACAGTCGATACGTCGCCGAATTCTCGTATGGAGCGGTGATCCAAAAGGATTCCGTCGAAGAGTATGAGCTTCTGGCAATGTATGGAGGCGGCTATCCCGGTTTCATCTCTTGGTTCAAACAAACGGTAATTTCCATTAGACCATTTCATTTCTTCTTCTAATTTCTGGCTAATGCAACAATCCTTTCGTATTAAACTTGTAGGCTAGTTCAGAGTCTATGGACGCCGAATTGAGACAAGTCGCTAATGGTTTTGACTATAAGGTCCGTTCATTTGACAAATACGACATCAATGGGTATCGCTTTCGTACCTATGGCAAAGAGCTATCTATGGCCGACCGAAAGTCTACAAATTGTTGTGTCTCTGCTATCGGCGAAAGAGATACCAAGTATTATGGAAGAGTTGAAGCAATTTATGAACTTCTATTCTATGGTGCCAACCCACCGAACGTCGTAGTCTTCAAATGTTATTGGTTCCAGCCGAAGGAGACTAGAAGGACTCATGAACATCTAGGACTAGTCGAAATCAAACAAAGCACTCATTTGAATGTTCCCGATCTCTATATTACGGCTCAACAGGCGACCCAAGTTTTCTATCTACCGTGGGCCTGCCAAAGTGATCCAAATCTCAAAGGTTGGGATGTCGTTTATGAAGTGCCGCCACATGTTAGACCACCTCCCCCCAATGAAGAGGATTATGAACCTCACATTAACCCAGACACATATGAAGGAGAATTCTTCCAAGAAACACGTCTTTCCAAAAAATGTTTCAAGAACCGCTCTACTTCACCCCAGAACATTGAAGTAGACAGTGGTAGTGAATCCGAGCCTTAGCCGGAACAAGAAGAGCCGGAACAAGAAGAGGTTACTGCTGCGGATGACCTGTCAATGCTTGACCGATTACGTACAGGAGGCCTTCCACATGTTGATGCATTTATTGATGATGATGAGCACGTCATTACTGATAGTGAAGATGATGCATTTATTGACCCCGAAGCATATATAGACGATGATGATGATGCATTTATTAATAATGACGATGAAGATTAATATTATAGTTCATGTCAGGTATTCAATTATTATTATGTACATATATATTATTAATTAGTTCATGTTAGGTATTCAATTTTTTATTATGTTCATGATGATGATACACTAAAATTATATACATATTATTCATGTCAGGTATTCATTCTTTTTATGTTGTACTAATTTCGTTTACTCTTTGTCATTGCAGGTGTTGACAGATGGTGGGCGCGGGTCGAGAGCGCTCTGAGGCTCCTTCCTCGGCGTGTGGTGGGAGGGGTAGTTCCATTCCACCCAAGAGCCTCTGGAGAGCGCTGGATCTCGGTATGCAGACACCACCGGCGGTCGCTTCTTCTTCGGCCGGGAGAGGTCGGAGGGGGAAGAAGGCTGCTAGAGGTGGACGTGGCGGCGGGCGAGGTAGGAAGGCTGCTGCTACACCTTCCTCGCCGCCACCCCCGGCTGATTCACCCGACCACAGGAGTGCTCCATCTGAGATGGAGCCGCCTGAGGTGGAGCCGTCTCGGATTCCAGTCCACGAGCCTATGGCAGACGCGCCTACGGCCGATGAGCCTCGGGCCGACGAGCGTCAGGCCGACGAGCCTTCGTCCCGCGAGACTCCGTCCCACGAGACTCCGGAGCTCAGCAGGGATCACGCTGAGTCGCAGCAGAACCCTTTGGAGGACTCGCCGGAGTCGAGTGGCCATGCTGAGGGTGGCTATAGCTCTGATAGCTATAGCGAGGGTGAGTGGGTTGAGGGGCGCAAAGTCTACCAGCGTGGTGGTACAAAGCTCCCTGACACCCCGGCGACCCCCGACCAAAGGTGGTTGATTGCGCCAAGCGGGGAGAAGTAAGTGCATTTACTCTTTTTTAACCTTTTGTCTTCATGTTTCTTCGCATATCTAATGCGTTGGCCTTGTCATACTACAGGTCTTGGACACACGAGCCGAATGTCCGCAAGCCCAACAGTGTCCTTGGTGTGATTTGTCGCCAGAGCTTCCCGGGGTGGGTCACGTTGCCCGGTGAGGGCCGGGTTCGAGAGCTAGGAATGACCTGGGAGCACTACTTGGTTGCCCCGGCCCCGCCGGGGCATAGGATCGGTGATGTCGAGTGCCACACGGTCGCCGACATTGTGATCCAGACGTTTTGGGTAATTTCTCCTTTGCCGTCTACATTGTGTTTTCTTCTTTGATTGGCAACCCTAGTGATTGTACTAATCCGTGTTTTCTTGTTTGATTGCAGACCTTCTACAGGTGTGCTGAGGGACAGGAGGAGGCCGCGGCTCGGGTTATCGACACCGAGTGCAGGCGCCTACTTCAAAACTTTCGGCACAAGGCTCGGACGCAGGCTGTTCGAGACTACTTCGCCTCGGCTGGTATTAGGAGGAAAAAAGGGAAGTGCCGCGTCAAGTATCTGAGTAAGGAGAAGTACATGAAGGTAATTACCTATTCTTAAGGCCTTGTACTTAGTTTCCTTGATTTGATTCGTAGGCGTAGCGCTCAAATTTCTCTTGCTTAACTTAGGTGCCCCCGAGATGGTGTGCGGATAGGATGGACTGTTGGGAGTGGAAGAGTGGTGCACTCCCAAATGGCGCTCCGTCCACGACACTGCAAAGAACAAGCGTGCCCAAATGAAAGGTGTCCCACACCATCTAGGCAGCGTCAACCTACGTCAGTTCGGGGAAAACTGGGTATGTGGTTTGCTTCATGATTCATGCAAATTCATTCTTCATGCTAGCTTGAGCCCTTAACTAATACTCTGTTCCTCTCTTTTAGGCGCGACACAACAAGGCTCCAGTGCCAGAGCTGTTCGACCTCTATGCCATGTCCAATACTGCCTCGTACAAGAAGGCCAAGGCATTCTCTGAGTCTGACCTCGATGATCCAGAGAAATTCACCAACCCCACCTCCCACCACAAGCTTGCGATGTACAGAGACCAGGGGAAGGCGAGGAAAGGGCCGGACTTTAACCCGAGCCAACCTCTTGATCCAGAGCTGGTGATGATATCTGGTGGCGGGAGGTCCCATGGCTCGTTAGCCATTGGGAATGGACTGATACGTTGTAGTAGCACTCTCCCGCAGATCAAGAAGCGCTAGACCAGCTCCGATCCTGAGATATTGCCTCGTGCACGGCCAGTGGAGCTCCAATTCAAGGTTAGTTATACGGAATCAGATACCTTTCCTCCAATACATTGTGTGTGCGGCCGTTGATTATTACAATGCTAACGAGTGGTGTTGCAGGCTGCTATTGAGGCAGAGAGAGCGAAGACCCAGGCTGCTATTGAGGAAGAGAGAGCGAACACGCAGGCGCTTCTAGCGGAGAGGGACCGGCAGACGGCTAAGCTGTTGGAGGAGGAGAGGAACCGGAACATGATGGCTACCCGGGCCCTATACGAGATGTTCGCGGTAATTTTCTTTTGCATGTTAGCCAAATCATGCACGTAATGTTCCTTACATTAGTATCTAATATGACTGACTCGTCAAAACCAAATGTGCAGACCATGTGCGAGAAGACCGGCACGACTCCTCCGGCGATGCCAGACATTGTTCCGGCGGGCACGGTGAGTTTCATTTGAATGGTCATTAGTTACTAGTCTTCACGTTTGAGCTGCATCATGCTAACGATACATTGGAAATGATCTTTGGTGCAGCATAACTCCCGACAAGCATTGACCGATGCTTCTCCGTCTGCCACTGGCGCGACCGGTCCTACAGCTACACCTCCTTGATGACGGTAAGTTTTCCCAAGTGTTTAGCTTAACAAATGCATACTTAGCTTAAGAAATGACCTAGTCGTGTGCCTTTGGTAGCCTTCCATACAGGGAAATGCCTCCTAGTGCTTCCACTGAGCCATGGTAGTTCGCTACTGCTCCGGAACACATGGATTTACCGGCATGTGTCCTTCTTTGCTCCTGTGTCTGTCCCTACGGGGAAATGTCACGCGGTGTATCACCGAAGTCCTTGTAGCTTGCTACGACTTGGTTGCACTCGCTGATGACCGACACGTGCATTGCTGGGTCATGTATGCCTGTCCCTGTACGTTTGTGCCACCTTGGTTCTATGACTAGTCATGTTGGCCCGGGTTCTCTGCCATATGGATACTAGCGACATAATCATATACTTAGCATTTTTCCCTCCAAAATGACTCAATATGCTTAGCTAGCTCAAAAATGACATAATAAGCTTAATTAGCTCAAAAATGACCTAATTTAAACCTAAGATAGCTTAAATGACCATACTTAGCATGTATTCCTCCAAAATGACTTAATATGCTCCAAAATGACTTAATATGCTCCAAAATGACCTATGTAGCTCCAAAATGACTTAATATGTCCAAAATGACCTATTTGCTCCAAAATGACTTATATGCTCCAAAATGAATTAATATGCTCCAAAATGACCTATTTAGCTCCAAAATGATTATATGCTCCAAAATGACCTATTTAGCTACAAAAATGACTTAATATGCTCCAAATGACCCTATTTTGCATATTAAGTCATTTGGAGCATATTAAGTCATTTTGGAGCATATTTAGCTCCAAAATGACTATTTAGCTCCAAAATGACTTAATATGCTCCAAAATGCCTTAATTGCTCCAAAATGACCTATTTGCTCCAAAATGACTTAATATGTCCAAAATGACCTATTTAGCTCCAAAATGACTTAATATGCTCCAAAATTATCTATACTTAGCTTATTTAGTTCATTTATGACATACTTAGCCTATTTAGGTCAAAAATGGCCTATTTAACTAGGTTAGCTCTAAAATGACACAAGTAAGCAATAAGAAGAAGAAAAAGAAAGAGAAGAAATTCTTCTTTTTTTTTCTTCTTCTTCTTTCTAGTCTTCTTCTTCTTGTTCTTCTAACTTTCTTCTTTCCCATTTTGCAGATTTGCTTCAGATACGGAAGCTTGCGTTGGAGGTGGTCGTTGCTCCTCATCTCTTGCTGTGAGACCTTGGTAATGCAGCAAGGGATGGGAGTAACGACCGTCACCGACGGTCAAAATAAACAGGCAAGGAGTGCCCCACCATACATATATACCACCACTTGAGAGGTGAGAGTTGTTGAAGGGAGCATCGACGGAATGAAAGTCAACCCGACACCCCGACACCCCGACCCGACACCCCGTCATATATTTGTGAATTATGAGTTAGGTCATATATTTTCTGATTTAAATGTGCAGTTCTTTCGTTGCTGCGAGGGTCTGGTGTTCGACGACCTCCCCGTGCGTTCGACGAGCTCCGCCTCTGCGTTCGTGGGTGAGCACAAATGACTTAATATGCTCCAAAATGACCTATTTAGCTCGAAAATGACCTATTTAGCTTGAAAATGACTTAATATGCTCCAAAATGACCTATTTAGCTCCAAAATGACTTAATATGCTCCAAAATGACCTATTTAGCATGTTAAGTCATTTTGGAGCATATTAAGTCATGTCCGGAGCATATTAAGTCATTTTGGAGCATATTTAGCTCCAAAATGACCTATTTAGCTCCAAAATGACTTAATATGCTCCTAAGTGACCTATTTAGCTCCAAAATGACTTAATATGCTCCAAAATGACTTAATATGCTCCAAAATGACCTATTTAGCTCCAAAATGACTTAATATGCTCCAAAATGACCTATTTAGCTCCAAAATGACTTAATATGCTCCAAAATGACCTATTTAGCTCCAAAATGACTTAATATGGCATATTAAGTCATTTTGGAGCATATTTAGCTCCAAAATGACCTATTTAGCTCCAAAATGACTTATTTAGCTCAAAAATGACTTAATATTCTCCAAAATGACCTCTACTTAGCTTATTTAGTTCATTTATGACATACTTAGCCTATTTAGGTCAAAAATGGCCTATTTAACTAGGTTAGATCTAAAATGACACAAGTAAGCAATAAGAAGAAGAAAAGGAAAGAGAAGAAAAATTATGCTTCTTTTTCTTCTTCTAGTCTTCTTCTTCTTGTTCTTCTAACTTT